>LZPO01097116.1:516639-540303 GCA_001675575.1 Neotoma lepida
GTGGTTGGGATGTATTGAAAACAAAACAAAACCAAAAACAAAAAATTCCACCTATTAGTCATGCAACATTTGAACTAGAAAAAAAGGACAGTTAAAACCCCATGGTTCTGATTTAGCATATGTTTTAGTGGGACAACAGTTTACCAATCTATAGAAACAAATTTACACAAACAAATGACAAATCATGGTAAGTCCCAATAAGAAAAAAGAAGCAGAACAAAAAGGTAGAGGATGTGGATGGGATTCCTATTCTATCTGGAGACTTTAGGGAGGATCTCTCTGGAGGAGGTGACACATGAACAGGTGAAGGATGAGGCATTTGAGAACTACTAAGTGCATGTACTTTTAATAAAGAGAATGCACCAAAAGTTCCTGGAATAGGAAGGTGAACAATGTACCTAAAATATATTGAGCAAGGAAGTGGAGGCGAGGGGGACAAGGCAGGGAGTAGAGCTTGTAGGATTGCGGAGTGAACACGAGTGAAGAAAGTCCGGGAAGCAAGATTAGAAGGGAATACAGTTAGGACACAAGTGCAATAGACCAGGTGACAAATGAAAATTTGGTCCTCAGGATTAGTAGCAGAAGTGGGTGTGAGTAGTTGTATCAGTTTATGTTTAAAATATAGAGTGACAGACTTGTGGATAATTTAGATACAGAGTAGGAGAGAAGAATGGAGTGGAAGAATCTGGGGTGAGTGAGGATTTTATGCAGTTTACATCTTAGTTTTCAAGTCTTGTTTCCAACTATGTCCTCTGTGAAGCCTTCCAGATATTTCCTACTTTCCCACCAGAGAACTCAGTGTCTTCTCCTGATTGCTAGCATCACTCTGCAACTCTATAACATAAATGACAACATTCTACTTTCTGGCAAACCATAGACACCTGTGCACATCTGTCTCCTCAACTCAACTACTGGGACCTTATTGGGGATGCCGATAGGGTCAGCTGTGCAGCTACACACAGACCCAGTACAATGACTTGTGCTGAAGAGTTGACCAATAAAACTGGTATGATTGAATGGATTTAACTAAATGGAACCTGTTTATTATTGCTTCCAATGTATGGTGACAAAACTCTCCAATCATTAGAAGGTAAACAGAAGAATTATTTCAACATCACCAGATTTTAATTACTAATGTCCACTTGATGAATGCCTCTGCTTGAATTATTGACAACATGTGGATTAAAATATGGTGCCTTGATTAAAAGAAAGCTCATTTCTTGAATAAGGGGCATGGGAAGTACTGGAGACAGGACCTTGCATGAATCCTCCTCTCTCAGTTCAGGTTCAGCTAAAGAAGCTATGAAATGTGAAAGTGATCTAGAGAAGGGCCAAGCTATTGCTTACAAAAATGGCAGAAGTGAGAAGAGAGCCGGCACTTATGGGTCTGGGTTCAAATTGCATTCCTACCATTTACAATTTATGGAGCTCTGAGCAAGTCTTTTGTTTTGGTTGTTCAATTTGCCTTTAATTGAAATAAATCTTATAAACAGAAATGTGTGTATATGTGTGTGTGTGTGCATGTGCGTGTGCCTGTGCCTGTGTGTGTGTGTGTGTGTGTGTGTGTGTGTGTGTGCACAACTGGGTAAAGCTTTCCAGATGCTTATATCCTTGTGCCCATCTGTTGGAGAAGATTGCTGAGGACTACATGCCTCTTCCCAGTGGATACATGGAACAATTTAGTCAGACGGTTTAATCTTCATGCAAAGGAAATTTGCAAGTAATTTCAACTCATTAAACCTCAGTCTCATTGTCTTTATAACAAGAACAGCAACAGCACTTATACAGATGTAGATTTAGAAAGATAAAGCTAGAAAATATATTGGATAGTTTGGAGTAGTGGCACACACCTTTAATCCTCACACCCCAGAGGCAGAGGCAGAGGCAGGAGAATATCTGTGAGTTTCAAGTCATCCTGGGCTACAAGTAAGGCCCTGTCCCAAAGCAAGTAAATGAACAAACAAAACTCAAGAAAACAACAACAAAAAGAAAACACCTAGGATACTCCATGTGGCATGGAATATAACAGATGAACATCAGTTCTTTGTCTTCCTTCCTTCCCTTCCAAGCTTTTACATCTATGCTCAGCACTATTGGGGTCTAAGAGAAGTATAAATGGTAGCTCATTCCCTCTCAGAGCTAATGGCCCAATTAGGGGGACAGGCTATACTGTGTTAAGTGGCAAATGACAATACAATTACAAAGTACCAAGGTTGGGGCGGTAGCTCTGTAGTAGATTGCTTGCCTACTATGTGTACATGCCTGACTCGCATCCTCAGCACTACATTTACAAAAGAGTGACTGTAAGATACTATTAGTGTGGTGAATATAATAATATGAATTACTAATCCCAGTGCTGAGAGGAGAGGAGGCAGGTAATAAAGTAAAGTGGTTATCAAAAGCTTGGGTTTGGGAGCATTTGAGCTTTGGTTCTAATTCATTTCCCCATTTGCTTGCTGTGCTACCTTGAGGGTTTTATTTATTGTCTCCAGGCATCAGTTTCTTCATATGTAAATTGGGAATAATACTATTATCTACTCATAAAATTTCTGAGAACACTGGATGCAACATGTCTAGAGGACCAGGAATACTACACAATGGAACAATGGTATTTTTCGATGGGTTTTTCTGCACTGGGATACCAGGATAAGACCCAGAGGTACTGATCAAGCAGAATTAGGTAAGAGGTTTGTAAGACCCGCCCCCACCAGCTGAATAGGTTGCAGAGATTCTGAGGTGTCCATTGAATTACTTCGTCAGAGATTGCTCAATATTTCTCAAAGAGATATTCATGACAATCCCTGAACCCCCAAGCTAAAGAATTTCAGTCCTTCAATCTTGACCTTTTCTTGTCCACAAGGCTTAATATCCAGTGTGACCCCAGCTCCAAGCTGAGACATTGAGCAATCATTGCATAGAAACCGTGTTAAAGTGACCTCAGCACAGCACTAGAGAATGCATTTGTCACCAAGGAGTGAAAAAAGCTTCTGAAAATAAAGGTAATTTTAAAGCAGTTTTCATTTCACAGTAAAATAGACAAGGAAATATAGAAATTTCTCATATGCCCCAATATATGCTTACTTCTCCCTAATCAGCATCCTTCACCAGAGTGGTACATTTATTAAAACTGATAAAGCTACATTGACACATCATTATCACTCCAGTTCCACTTTTACTTTAGGGTTCGCTCTTGGGGTTATACATCTCTGGGTTTGGATCAATGTATCATGACCTGTATGCTCTATTATAATATCACACCAGGTGTTTTCACAGTCCAAAAAATCCCCTGTGCTCTGTGTATACATTACTCATTCCTCTCAACCTGTGGCAATCACTGATCCTTTTACTCTATCTACACTTTGCCTGAGGGGTTCAATTTTTCACGGCCATTTTGGAGCCAATATTTGGAAATCTAAATTCTTGAAATAAAACTCAGCAGCACAATGTTTTTAGAAAACATTTTAAAAACTGTTTTGTGCATTCTGCTTCCTACTGTTCAAAACAAAAGTTTTTGTTAAAAAAAAACAACTTAAAAATCAACATGTCTTGAAAATATTTTTCAAACCAAAACAAATGTCTGAAAAGCTTTTTGTAGATGTGATGATTAGTAAGATGATTCAGCCCCAAAGAATATTTTCTCTAGTGCTGTTCTGATGATTGTATTTTTGGGACTTGATTTAGCTAGATTATTTTCTCAAAACCATATTTATTTTCTATATTGAGACTCAGCCAAGAGACCAAAAATTTTTGAAACCATAAAGATTCAACAAAAACATTTGTTGAATAAATGAATCATTTTTTCAATTTTTTTGGCTACCAGGATGTTCAGAGCTATACTAAATGGAGGTAACTTTTTTATCTTTGCTTTTCCCTCTCTTTGTATCATTTTCCTATCACTATTTTGGTCTTATTATCAGCTCTATTCTCCTTAATTATTATGCTAATTTGTTTCTAGTACATTTTCAATATAGAGTTGTGAATAACAAATAAAACATAAATATTTTAGGTATCATCAAATGAAGGAAGGAGATTTATCTAGTAGAAAATGAAAACAGTATTTGAATCATAATTTGACACACTATGAAATATATATATGAAGAAACATGTTCAATTACAGAATTATTCATACAAATTTGAAAAACCATGACATAGTGTTGAACACATATTCCAATAGGAAAATCAGAAAGTCAAATAATATTATGAGCTGATGATGACATGGGGAATCATATTGTTTACTATTAGACGGCATATGAATTGGGAGAAGCCCATGTGAGGAGCAATTTGTAAGAGCTAAATAAAGTTATGTATAAATCTTATGACTGAATTTACAGTGAACAGATTCACTAAGGAACATGTGTGATAATGTTTATGAAATCATTATGATAACAATGAAAGCAAACTAGATCCCTATATTTAGGGGAACGCATAAGTAAAGTGAGATACATGTATATACTAGAAATACTGTTTAAATCCAGAAATCCAGTCTAGCCTGATGCCTTAATTTGCTCTGGCTGCCATAATGTAATACAATACTCTGAATGGCTTCAACAGTGGAACTGCATTTCCCCACGTTTCTGCAGTTGAGAAATCCAGGATGAAAGAATGATTGGATTCTTCAGGTTGGTGGGAAGGAAGCATGGCAGTAAGGTTTAGTATTTTTTATAACAGAGATACAAATTTTATTATGAGGTCCTTATCCCCATGACCTCATCGAACCTTAATTAATTCCCAAAGACACCTCTCTAAATCCTCCCTAGTCACCAACATTGGTAGTTAAGGTTTCAACTTGTGTATTTTATAGTAACTCAGATTTCAGTCCATGTTATTTTACTTAAAGCCCCCACAAATTCTTATCTTTCTTATATGCAAAACATACTTTATACCAACAGCAACAAAAAAGTCTTAGCTCATTCTAACACAAACTGTAAAATTTTAAGTTTCATCTAAAATATTCTCTGAATTTGACGTGATTGATATTTAGGGTCCAATTTATCTTTAGACTAATTTCTCTCCAGTATGAATCTATGTAATCAAGGAGTTATAGTTATATCCACCCAAAAGGCAAGGGTGAACAAGTATGTCTTGAACACTCCAATCCTTAAGGGAGAAAGAGCATTACAGATCTGCCCTCTACACCCATTGCAATGGTCATTTGCCTTTAGTGGTCCTACTACTGGTAGAGATCATGCCCCTGAGGATACACTAGGTGGTGGCACTGTCCTCAGTGTTCCAAGTATCCTGTCTCCTAGACTTGTGAACATTTGTACTGATAAAACCAAGATAATGGTCACACATCTTTTGGAAGAAATGGTTCTGAAAACATCTGAATCACCTCTGGGTTCATTCTTCCATTTCTTGAAGAACTATACATTTGCAATGAGATAGCCTTATTGTTCAATCTGTTAAATTTAGTTAGGTCTGTTAGCCTCCCTTCATTACATTTGAGCTATTTGGTTCTCTTAGTGATGTAATTCCATCTCTATTGCTTGCTTCTGTTGACATGACTGCCTAAACCCATAACTCACATTCATGATCTCTTTATTGAATTATTGTTCACACATACCCTTAGTATTCTGTTCAGAAGAAGATTTTTATTTTTCCCTTTATGGATAGACTGAGGTTTTTTCAAATATCCAAGTTCTAGTTCCCTTTTGCTTAATTATTCCTTTAATTAAGCTCTCTCATTTAATATTTTGCTACAAAAATCCAGGAAAAATATCAAGCTACTCCTTCAACTTTGCTCAGAAATATTCTCAAGGAAGAAACTAACGCCATATGTGTAAATTCTACCTTCCAGCAAGCACTACACTATAGGTTGGTTAAGTTCTTTTCCACTTTACAAAAGGATTGTCCACTATCCAATTTTCAATACATGTTCATTACTTATATCTGCATGGGAATACACTAGAAATGCTCATAGTGTCCATACTTTAGCATGTACTTCAAAACTCTTCCAGCCTCTACTCATTGTGTATAATATTTCTAAATCAGCTTCCATATTTATGTATTTGTTACAGCAACATTACATACCTTAGTACCAAAGTAGGTGCCACATTAGAGTGTCTACATATGAAGGGCACAAACAATTCAGTAATGACAATTAATCATACTAATACAAATATATATTTAAAATACAAAATGCTAAGTGAAAAGCAATGAAGTTTGTAGTGTACTATGTATGTAAAAACATTGAAAATTTAAGATAATATATAGACATGTTCATTCTAAAGGATGTTTATTGTATACACTAGGATTAACATACATGTGACAGAGAAGAAGTAGGATTGGAGGTAGAGAATGATAATAAAAGACTGAAATACAATAATAGAAGAAGAGAGTCCCCATAATGAAGGCTATGTGCTATGAATTAAAGAATATGATTAAATTAAATCTCTGAGTCTTGAGATCAACATAAGTGATAGATATTTATAAACTAAAGGGATCTATTGTTGCACACTAACACTAACACAATGTCTTGTGGCCTTTAGTTATTTTTATTCTACAAAGAGCATTTCTGTGTTGACCTCAGTATCATATGAATGATGTACAAAGAGTTAAGATTACTTCAATGGCAATGAGGGTTTGGATTATAAAACTTAAGCCTTACTTTACTTTTAGAATAAAAATTATGGGAATGTAATTTTTTCAAAGACACTGTAATTGTAGAAGTCTACATACAGCTAGAAAAGTGAATTCCAGAGAAGACAACTTGAAATTCAATTCCAGAGCATCTAGCCCCCAAAGACAGACAAATGGTGCACAACATCGATGTTACCATCATGACAATGAGTGAGAGTAGAAGAGGAAAGAAGCATGCTTAGATGAAAAAAGAGAAGTTCTTTGATGCAGAGAGAAAGTTCTTCCTGAGGTGTGTGGCAGCAGGGATACAGAATAAGTATGGTTAATCTTCTTTCCTGTAGTCATCTATTAAGATTTGCAAAGAAATATGCATGACTTGGGGAATGTAATTCAATTGTTCGTGTTAACACTGTGGAAGGTTGTAGGTAAAAGTTCATTGTGTGATAGGAAAAATACGTAACTGTTCTCACTCTCCAAGGAGAAAAGAAGATTCTTTGGGAACCAGTCCAGAGACTTGATCATCTTCTTGAATACCATCCTTCCAAGTCACTTTTATTTTGCTTTTGACCTGAAAGGAAGACATTCTGCATCCTACATCCTGTGTCCTGCAATCTAGCATCCTGTGTATAGCATCCAGCATCTAGCACCCAGCATCTAGCATTCTGCAATTTGAATCCTCAGAGCTGTTTTTCATTTCCTTCTCTGCTCTAACTTCATGACCCAGACCTCCCTCAATAGCTTTTGCTGCTTGCTCCTTTGTTTCAAACTCTACAAAAAGAAATCCCTGTGGATCTCCAGCAGAATCCACATTGTCACATTTCCCAAATACTTTTTCAATCTAGCTGTGTGCAACATCTTTGGCAAGTAACTCTGATAAATTAGAGGCAGTATTAAAATGTAGCAGCTATATGGCCTCAGCATTGAAATCCCTGTGCCTTATCAATAAATGGAAACTTAAAATAAGAAAAAAAAAGAAAGAAGAAAAATTAGAGTGGAAGCTTCGTTGATCAGGGAAAGATTTGGGCATTAGATTAGGGGTTTAGAGAGAGAAAGACTTTTTTTTGCTTTTTCTACTTTTTTATTTAAAGATTTTTTCATACAATATATTTGGAACACAGTCTTTCCCCTTACTCATACCAATTAGAAAATGGGGTAATAAACTAAACAGAGAATTCTCAAATGATGACAAAATAAATGGCCGAAGAAACATTTTTAAAATGTTCATCATCCTTAGCCACCAGGGAAATGCAAATTAAAATGACTTTGACCAAATGGTCAGCCCTAAAAATATAAATACTAGTAACATTTTAAAGACTTGGTGCAAACTGGTCTAGCCACTATAGATATCTGTGTGGAGGTTCCTTGAGAAGCTAAAAATAGTTCCACCACAAGATCCAACTATACCATGCTTGAACATATACCCAAAGGACTCTACATCTTATTACAGAGTTACTTACTTACCTGTGTTCACTTCTGCTCTGTTCATAATAGACAGAAATTGGATACAGCTTAGATATCCATCAGCTGATGAATGAATAATGCAAATGTGGTACATTTATACAATGAACTATTATTCAGCTATTAAGAAAAATGAAATTATGAAATTTGCAGGAAAGTAAGCATGAAACTTGAAATAATGTTCCTGAGTGACATAAACCACACCCAGAAAGAAAAATTTGGCATTTTTTCTTTTATATATGAATGATAGATTTTAAACTTTAGATATGTGTTTCTTTTTCTATTAAAAATAACTTTATTCATTTGTACAATATATGATGAACATATTCACCCCAATTACCCCATCTTAGCCTCTTTCCACTCCTAAACCCCCTTTCGCAAATTCTCCTCCTCCTTTCATGTCCTTTTTATTGTATAGGTCTTATACAGGTAGCCAAAACCGCTGTGTAATAATCATCACAGTGGTCATGTCATATCCAGAGTACAATATTTCGTAACAACTCTTCCTCATCCTCCAGCTCTTACAGTCTTTCTACTCTATCTTTCACAATGTTCCCTAAGTCTTTAGTGGGGTGAGTTATATGTCCCATTTGGGGGCAAGCACTCTACTATCACTTATGCTCAGGACTTTGGGTAGTTAGGAGTCTCTGCATTAACAGTTGTCCACTACAAAAATAACCTTTGGAGGCTGAGGATGATAGAATCAATAGTCCAATGGTATAAACATAGATATTTAGGAGGCAGTTTGGCTATATCTACATTTAGCATAACACCAGTGGTAAGCCACACACCCAGGGTCTGTGGCCATCCATAGATAAGCCTTTATCCAGATATACAATATTTGATATGTATTCCCTCCCATGTAGTAGACCTCAAATCCAACCAGAAAGCAGTTGATTACTCCCACAACCAACCATGCCACTATTGCACCATAGCTACTTTTCTAAATAGGAACCAAGATCCTAACATTTAAATGATTCCATTCACAGTGTCCTATTCCTAAGTACCCATCACTCTGATGACCTTTATGGCCCCTGAGACATATACACACAAACACACACATATTCCATCATGCAGTTCTCACACAAACCTGGCAATCCTGAGTTCCATACTAGGAGTGCACTTAAGATGGAAGGACCCCATAAAGTTGTTTTTGAATCTCAACACATATCCTATACAGACATACAATAATGAATACATTTTAAAATGCTGGTGCGGATAGGGAATACTATCACTGTTATTGTCTTTCCAAGCTCACTGGATTTCATTTTAGTAGGAGTATGATAATAGCATGCACAGGATATGAGGAAAGTTCTGGAATGATAATTGTGACTGAAGATATTAGTCAACTGACTTTAAATATTGAGCATATTTTGTGTCCATTGAACTTCATAGTTAACAGGAGTGCTTGTCTTAAGGGTAAGTCCGGGAACCAAGATCAATTTCATTTTAAAGAGAATTATTGAATACCTATCCCCTGTAATACCTAGAATAATTTTAAAAGATTAAAAAAACCATGATCCCAGTTCTCAAAGAAGTCATAGTCAATGAATTTTCTGGACTATCAAAACTAAATCTAATATTGGTGTTTTGAAATCAATCAATCAACATATTGTCTATGCCATCTTTTTAGGGATTAGAACCATGAGCAATTTCCAAGTGCAGTGACTAAGGCAAAGAAAATATGTTGAGAAAAATCAAGCCCAGTGAGGTACTTGGTATGTTTTTACTGGAATTTTGGAATGTCGGTCATTGGAAGGATAGGGGAGAAATTAGAGATATTTTTCCTTGGAATGAGGCATGTCTTTCCTGTCTCTTGATGTCTGAGGATTTGTTACTTGTAAAAACAGAACCGTAATTTACAGTTTCAGACAGAGGCCCCTAGCTCATGGATAACATTACTTAATTGGTAAAATAAATAAAAAAACAATAATATTAATAGTCACTGCTTCAATTTATAGATCACATACTAGGTGCAAGGCTCCGTGTTGAACATTTTAAATCCATTATCTTAATTTGCTCTCACAGAGATGTGATGAGCTAAGTATTCAAACCCAACTTTTTATTTTCAAACCCAACTTTTTGAAAACTGGCATGAGAAAAACAAATTTGGCTGCAATGAAAAATGTTGACCTAACAGTTAGTGAAATAAAGGCAAATCCTTTTCAGTAGCAGCACTACTTTTTCTCACAAGATAAGAAAGCATAAATATTAATCAAGATACAGTATATCCTAATATACACTGTCAGCATTGTGATGATTATTTCTGATTATTTCTTGAACTCTTGGTCACTGTTCCCCTTACTTTATTGTCCAAATCACAGACTTTCTCGTCACTCCAAGCAGTATTCTCAGGCTGGGTAGCATAGAAGATCCCACCAATACACTCTGGCATCATGCCTCTCTGATCTTTAGTGGCAGCACGCCAAGCCACTTGGTATCTCTGGGCATGGCATCTCTGTAAGGCTCAGCTCCGATAACCCACAAAGACTCAAATCTCCCAGAAATGTCTTTTTCTCCCATTTACTACTGGTCTGAAATGAAGGACCTAGAGAACCTGTGCTTCAAGATCTTTTCCCCCATCTTTTATTTCTTTTCCTACCCGACCAGGATCTTGGAACATGTAGATTTAACAATGATTGTATCATCATCCCATGAAACTAGAAACACCACATTTGTACGGTTTAGCCTCAGCTTTAGGTCCCCCCAAATATTGGATTACAGCATTCCTGTCTTGAACTCTGGGAGAAGTAGCCCCTGAAATGCTGATACCTTTATCAGTGGGAATGTCCAGTTACATCTGGACCGTCTGGTCACTCAGCAATCCCTCACATGCCCCTAGTCCTCATTTCCTCCCTTATGTTCCCATTTGGACTTAAGTTTCATCATAACTTCCTTTATCCTCTCTTCAACCCTCCCCAATTACATAGATTATTATTTCTCAGAGGAAATTCAAGCCATTTCTAACTCCTTATCTTCAAATCTACAAACATCCTCTGAGTTTTTTAAATCTCACTTTGTATTTCTCCTGTAGGCTCAGAGGAACTGAGACTACTCTTTACGCTATGTAGAATATAGAACCAAAACAGAGAAAAATCCTTACATTCCAGATGCTCCATTTTTGCAATATTTTTGTTAATTTTTGAGAGTTTCATGTAGTATATTTTGAACATACTTATCCCTCTCCTGTAACTCCTCCCATAGCCATCCTCTCTACCCCTACCATCCCTTCCCAATCAACTTTGAGATTTATTTTCTCATTGGGTCCAGTTTTTTTTTTGTTGTTGTTGTCCACTAGTCTTAAGAATGGGGGGCGGGCGGTGGTGGCACATGCCTTTAACCCCAGCAGTCGGGAGGCAGAGGCAGGCAGATCTCTGTGAGTTCGAGGCCAGCCTGGGCTACCGAGTGAGTTCCAGGAAAGGTGCAAAGCTACACAGAGAAACCCTGTCTCGAAAAACCAAAACAAACAAACAAACAAAAAAAGAATGGGGCCTGCTCTGATGTGTAGTCAGCCTACCAAGGGTCACATCATTAAGGAAAACTGATATTCCTTCTCTTAGAGGCTACCAAATGCCAAGAGCTCCTCAGCTTTTGGTGAGATTTTGAAGTCTAACTTTCCCTTTCTATGCTGGAATTTTGTCTGGCCTTGAGCTTCTGCAGGTCTTGTGCATGCTGACACAATTGCTGTGTTTCTACATCTATCTACCACGTTGTGTCTGGAAAATACTGTTTCCTTGATGTTATTGACCACCTCTGGCTCTTTTATTCTTTCTGCCCTCTCTTCTGCAAAGATTCCTGACACTGGGATGAAGTGTGCATGATATGAATGTCCCATTTGGGGCTGAGTTTTCCACAGTTTTGTATTTTTTGCATGTGAACTAGATGAGAGTCTCTGTGTTTAGTGCCATCTACTGCAAGGAGAAGCTTCTTTAATGAGGGTTGAGAGATTCTTTGATCCATGGAAACAGCAATAAGTTATTAGGAGTCATTTTGATACTATGTCCATTGACTAGAATAAGAATAATTGAGTTCTCCCTATCAAGCAATAAGTTAGTGGCCTATTTAACAGTGGCAGGTATGTGTTCCATCTCATGGAGTTGGCCTTAGATCCAGATGGAAAGTAGTTGGTTACTCCCATAACATCCATGCGACTATTATACAAATGAGCACATCTTGTTGGGCCAGTCATTGCTGCAGCATGCAATGTTCACAGCTGGGAGAGATTGAAGCTTAACTTCCTCCTTCCAGTGCATAGTATCTCCCATAATAAATTCTAGTCAGTAGGGATGAAGCTCCCAGGTGAGTACCAGCTTGAATTCTCCATGTCCTGTGACTCAAGAATGTGGTGTCTTTAACAATAGGGTGTTATCATTAAGTTCTGGAGGTAGCCAGGAATTGATAATAGCCTGTAATACTTGGGAGTCTATATCATTCCTCTGGGCAACAATTTAATAAGAGGTAACTCATTCCTGATATTTGGTTTTCATTTGCTAGCATGGGGGTTCTAGTTAGGATATTGTTCCCCAGAATAACCCAATTTTTGTTCTGTACAACCTCCTCTAGACTTCCCATTAACACTTTACCTATAACTTGCTTTTTAAACATCTGTTCTTTTTCCTAAATCCCTCCCCCAAACTAGTTAGTTCTTCTACATCAGGTTGGGCTCTCTTCTTTAGAAATCTATTCTTTACATCATTGCCTACTTCATCTACTATTACACCTTTCCCATCTTTTAAGTTTTAAAAGTTAGTAATGTATAGTATTACAAGACCTTGTGTTGGGGGAGTGGGGGGCTTATACTCAATCTCCTCTTCCTCTTTTCATTCTCTTAATTCAGTATGACCTGGCTTTAATCCTTCCACTCCATTTCTGTCCATTCACCAGGAGTATCTGTTAATCCCAATCTGAGCTTTATTTAGGCATATAATAAATTGGGCATATTTAAAATTTACATTTCAATGAAAATATCACCTCAACCAGGATAGTGTATATCTACTACCAACAAAAGCTTTATGATATCCCCTTTGTATACAAATGCCCCCTGGGCTGTCTCTAAGCAACTCTTGATCTGAATTTTGTTAGCATAGACTAACTCATATTTATAGAATTTTATGTAAATTGATTCTGGCAATATGTACTCTTTTTTAGAATTTTGACCTTTTACGCTCTGGGAGTTTGTAATTACTTCCGTTCGGTTTAGTTAATTTTGAAAAATCAGTGATAACAATTCATCACCAGGCTCTTTTAAAAATGAAAAATCTCCAGCATATAATCACATACACCAGGTGCTGATTTTTCTTTTCTGAGACATCCCTCCTGAACTCTCCATCTCCAAACATTTACTGTTGACTCCATGTTGTTCTTTGCCAACCTCTCTTTAATATAGTTACATTACTATTTTAGAAACTTTATGGCTATCCTGTAAGTAATAAAATGGTCCTTTCCCTTCATAGCAGACTATGTCTTTCAATTTCCTACTGTATAAGAACACTATAACTATTCCATTTGCCGTTCCCTCCCTTCTTCAACATTCCCACTTGTCAACTGTACTTTTACTTCAACACTGATGCTGTTTGAATTCTACTTTGTAGCATAAGTATTCCTTTAGAAGATGAAAGGCTAGCATTACTGTTATGCTGATTATTTAAAGTTATATACTGACGAGCCAAGTGTTGTTCTACGACTATATTTCCTTTTCTTTGACTCCAAGGTCTTTTACATGATCTTCTCAGAGACACTCAAACATAATTCATTTTCTTACAGTCCCATCATGTGTTCATGCTCTTTTTTTTGTCTATCTTGTTTCAGTTGTCATTATTTTTAGAATCACTCATATTTTTGTACATAAACAGTTATGCATTAAATTTCTCAGGTGAATCTTATTATTAAAATGTGAAAACACACAGCATTCAGATTATTTAAAATTGGGACTATTTATCAAGACTAAAATGAATATTTGTGGGTTGTTGTTCAAATAAATACTTTGTTTTAGACTAAATATATAGGAGAGAAATGAGTATATTGTAAAGCAAATATATGCTTAACTTCTATAAGAAAATACTTATAAATATTTACATTATTTAAAATTGGGACTATTTATCAAGACTAAAATGAATATTTGTGGGTTGTTGTTCAAATAAATACCTGTCTCTTATACACATCTAGATGTGTATAAGAGACAGATATTGTAAAGCAAATATATGCTTAACTTCTATAAGAAAATACTTATAAATATTTACATATATGTGCACATGTATATTAAACAATAATAATTAAAGAAGATGAGGTCATGGGTTTGAGAAAGTGGAGGGACATAGAGGGGGTAAGAGGAAGTAGTGGGAATGGTGTAAATATAACACTCGTGAAATTCTCAAAAACCTATTTTAATTTAGAAAACTAAATAAATACCAGTTTGCTTTCCCAAATGGTTGTAATTTTTCATATTCTGCTATACATGAAAGAGCTAACTGTTTACAATCCTCCCTGATAATCTATGGTCAGTCTTCTGCATTTTAGACAGATTAATGGGTGTGTAGTTGAAGCTCATTGTGGGTTTGATTTGCATTTCTTTAATGACTAATGATGTTGAGCATCTTTTCATGTGCAAATATTTGCCATCTGTTTTTCTTCTTTTGTGAAATGTCTGCTCTAATCCTTAGTCCATTTTTTAAAACTTTATTGTCTCTTCTTATAATTGAGTTGTAAGAATTCTTTATACATACTAACTACAAGTTCTTTATTGGATACATGACTTGCAAATATTTTCTTCTCATCTATGACTTGCCTTTTCATTTTAGTTCATTATCTACTCTACTTTTACCCTTCACGTTTGTTATATTCTATTTAGAATATCTTTACCAAATGAAAGGCCACTTAGAGTTTCTATTATATATCCTGCTATATATGTTTTATACTTTTTGTATATAGTGTGAGATAAGGACTGAAGTCCAGTATTTTTTTTACATGGTATTCCATTTTTCAGCACTATTTATTGAGAAAGATTTCCTCTATTTAGTTGCCATGTCACTTTTGTCTAAAATCAATGTTCTCTGTATACATGGGCCTATTATAGACTTCCTCTTTTGTTCCATTAATATGTATAACTATCTACAGTAATGTTATTCTGTCTTGATTATTGAATCTTTATCATAAATCATTAAATCAAATAGTTATTTGTTTCATATTTTGGTTATTTTGACACATATAGGTCCTTTGAATTACCATGTAAATTTTAGAATAAGCTTATCAAGATTTACAAACAGGCTTGCTGGGATTTTGAATGAGATTGTTATGAATCTATAAATCAATTTTAGAAGAACTGGTATCCTGACAATACTGAACCTTCTGATCCATAAACATGATGTATCTCTCCATTTATTTGGATCTTTTAAATTTTCTCCCAGTGATGTTGTGTACAAGTTGTCGACATCATTTGTCAAATTTATTTCTATTTTGTATTGTTTGATGCTATTGGAAATACTATTTTTAAAATTTCAATTTTCTTTTGTTTTTTTTTTGTTAGCATCCAACAGTTGATTTTTGAACATTTAACTTGTATCCTGCAACCTTGTTCAATTCATTTATTGATGCTCACATTTTTTAGATGCCTTAAGATCTTTTGCAATGACGATGCTGTAATTTAGGAACAAAACATTTTCATTGTTTGTAATCTGTATGCCTTTAATTTATTTTTCATACCTCATCACATCGATTATGGTCTCCAGTAAAATGTTGACAGGAAGAGGTGAAAGTGTGCATTCCCCTCTTAAGGGAAAAACATTGAGTCTTTCAATGTTCAGCATATTAGTTGTCAAGTGTTCATATGTGCCTCTTGGGAGTTTGTGGGTGCTCTCTTCTATAGCAGCTATGCATAAAGTTGTTTAATTAGCGCCAGGAAAGGGTATTGAATTTTATGGCATTCATTTTCCTTGTACTAAGATAATGACAAGATTTATCATTTTTAGTTTCCTTTTAGTCAAGATTATTTTTGTATTTAATTATGTGTATGTATGTGTGTCTTTGTGGAGGTTTCCCCTGGAACTGGAGTTACAAGTGGTTATGAGTCACCAGATGTGAGTATTGGGAACTGAACTTGGGTCCTCTGGAAAAACAGCAAGTGCTCTTAATCACTGAGCCATTGTCTCCAGCCTCATTTTTAGTTTCTTAATATGGTGAGATAAGGATATTTGTGTTCAAATATAAATCCAAATTTGTGATTAAATTCCACTTAGTTATGACATAATACCTTCTGAATATATTACTGGGGTGGTTTGCCAAAACTCACTAGGAGTTTTTGTGAATATATTTGAGTTGTTTTGATCTATAGTTTTCTTTAGTTGAAATGACTATGATTTGTTTTGTTCTTAGGATAATGTTAGTCAATAAGTTGAGTTATAAAATACTCTTTCATCCTTTTCATATTTACAACATTATGATTTATTGTAATTAATACAATTATACACATGATATTCATTTTGGCATTTCCATACATGAATATGCATTCATCATGTCCACCCACTCTTCTGCTCTCTCTCTTCCTGCTTCCCTATGGTTCTCTTTCCATTCTCTAATATCTCTTGTACTTTTAGGTCAGCTTTTTATTTTTATTTCCATATATAAGATAGAACAGCCAGGACTTTTCTGTAATTATTTAACTTGATATGATGCTCTCTAGTTCCATCCATTTTCCTGAAAATGACAAGATCTCATTCTTCATGACTGAATAATACTCTGTTGTTCACATATATTCTTTATTCACCTATTGAATGGTACAAGGCTGATTCTATATCTTAGCTATTGTGAGCAGTGTCATGATAAAAATATGCTCACTCTTTCATCCTTTTACTTCTGGAAATGTATTTGTACAGTTAGCATTATTTCTTTCTTCTGTGTTTGGTAAAATTTACCAGAAAAGCCATGCAGGACCAGAATTTTCTTTGTGGGAAGTTTTCAACTACAAATTCAGTATCTTCAATAGATCTGGGGAATTTCAAGGTATTATACTTCTTGGATGAGCTTTGGGACTTTAGGTTTGTTAAGGAATTTGTCTATGTCATTGAAGCTGCTGAATGTATTGATGTAAAATATTTAAGTAGTTCATTATTCCTTATTACCTACAGAATCTATAGTGCTATCATATCTCTAATTTCTTAGAGTAGTAATTTGTGTCTCCTCCCCTTGTTTCCTGAGCAGGAGACTTACCAATTTCATTCATTTACTCAAATTAACTACATTTGTGTTTCGTTACTTTTCTGTTTTATATTTCATTGATTTTTGTCTTTATCTTTATTATTTCCTTTCTTACCTTTGCTTTTGGCTTAATTAGCCTTTATTTTGTAGTTTTTTAGGCTGAAAATTTCAACATTAAATGAGCCCTTTCTTCTTTTATATATAACATTTCATTGTATACATCACCCTCTAAACAACTTACGAATATAGCTACTGGTACTATTAATTTCATTCAGTTCAAAATATCAACTTTTCTTTTCATTTTTTTTACTTAATCTCTGAGTTATAATGTATTGTATGCTTTTTAAACATTGGGGGATTTTTCAAATGTATTTCTGTTACTTATTTCTAATTCAATTGTATTCTTGTCAGAGAGCATATTAGCATGACTTCAACATTCATAAAATTATCCAAGGGGCTGGAGAGATGGCTCAGTGGCTAAGAGCACTTGTTACTCTTACAAGGACCTGTATTCAATCTCCAGCTTGGTATTGAAGCTTGGTAGCTTCCAACCATCCATAATTTCAGTTCCAGTGGATCCAATGCCCTCTTTTGACATCCAAGGCACCAGGCATGCACATGGTACACACACACATACATGCAAACAAAATATTAATACATAGAAAATAAAATAAAAATTTATTTAAGCTTGTTTTGTGTAGCACACGTGATCAACTGTGATAAATGTTCTGTATGTACTTAAAATATATGTACTCTGATACTTTTATGTGTAGTGTTCTATAAATGTTGTATAGGTCAATTTCATTTGTGGTACTTTTCTTTAATCTTAGTGACTTTCTATTTGTTCTATAAACTGAGAGCTGGGTATTGAAATCCCCAACTGTAATTATAGAGTTGTCTAAGCTCTATTCTTATTTTCATCATGTATTATTTGGAAGGATGACAGCATCCAACTTTTTAACTTAGGTTCTTCCAGCACTCACTGAAATTCTCCTGCCTCAGCCTCCAAAGTACTGGGATAACGGGAGTGAGCCACCATGTATCAAATATTTCTGAAACTCTATTATCAGATTAACTATATATAACATTGTTATGTGTATCTGATGAATTGAAGGTTACTGGCCCAAAGTTTTCATATTGCCATACTATTTTTCCTCTATCTATTGTTAGCATATAGTTTCCTGTTGTCTTCTGATTCAGTTTTTAAGGAGAAATCTGGTTTCATCCATATATTGATTTGTGTGCACTAGCTTCTTTTAAGATTTTATCTTTACAACTGATTTTAAGGAATTGGATTATGGTATGCTTTGGAATCATTTTTCAAGCATTTTATGCTTGGGATATGTTGTACTTCTTAGACATGTGGATTCATGTTTTTATTTAACTGGGAAAACATTCAGCCATTATTCCTTCCAATATTTTTCTGTCCTCTTTCCTGTTTTGAGGATTCTATGTTAATTAGGCTGATTAAAATTGTATCACAGCTTACTAACAATATGTTAATATTTTTCATTTTTTCTTTCTATCTTTAATTTTCAACTGTTTCTTGTGCTATTCTGTGTTCCTGTCATTCTGTATAACACATTTCTGGTTACATTCTGCTACTTTCAGTTCTATGAAGCAGTTTCTGGGCACCCAGAGTAACAACTTCTTACTCTGAGCCACCAAGGCACATAGTATTTTTATTATATCATTTAATATATTCTCTTCTAAATATTTGTTTATGACAGTTTCCCTTTGTATACTTTGGCTTTCTCAAGCCTTATTTACTATTTTAGTCATTCCCAAATCTCTTAATTTCCAACACAATGCTTAGTCTATAAAAAGTGTTTAGTGAGTACTTATTAATATATACAGGCTTTTTCCTTGTGTATAAGATTGGTATCAGATATGATAAGATTCAAATTCAGATTTCCAGAATTTAAATCCATGTTTGAGTCATTATATTAATGCTATCTTAAGTTAAATCCAATTTCTCAATTTCTCTAAGGTTCATGTATTTTGCCCAATTTTTCCATATATATTTTATAGTATTAGACTTTGAAATCTGGAAATCTGTACAAGATATATGTTTTTATTTTCAAAAGATAATTACTGCAATATCACATATTCTATAACAAAGTCAACAGTGCTGTTCCTTCCACAAAAAGGAGCATATTTTCTACCTCTTTGAGTCCAGGTTGTACTCGTGACTGATTTGGCCAAAGAAATACAATATAATTGATGTTATGACAGTTCTTGGAATAGATCCTAGCTGGTCTGGCAATTGCCATTTCCTACTTATCGAAAGCTAGCCAATGTATGACTAACCTGTGACTACCAAAACTTGGAAAGCTTGAACGATTTTGAAAGGCCTCAAAGATAAAATGCCATATCAATAAGGAGAGATGAAAGCAAAGGGAAAAGAAGATATGAGTGAAATAGACAGGATAAGGTGTAAGACCTTGAGATGGCAAACTTGTATGTGAAGAAATTAGTTTGGAAATGGGCTATTTAGCCCCAGCTCTCAGCTGACTCCATATGCATCAGATGAAGCACCAGTTAAGGTGTCTCCAAATTCTTCATCCATAAAATCAAGAATAAAATAAAATAAAATGTTAGTTTTAGGTCACTAAAGTTTGAATGGTTTGTTATAAAGCAATAGATAACCAGAATGGAGAAGAGAGGCATGTGACAGACATGTCTATCATAATGGAAAGTTCAGAGCAAAACACTTTCCCCTAGCCCCCAAAACATTAAAAGAAGGAAGTCAAAATATAGGTTGGAAAGAAAGGCAAAGTCAAATAAAAGAGGCCCTATTAGTTTTTCCATGAGGAAATAGCCATCATCAGCATGTTGTCCTTTGACATGGTGAAGTCAAAATAGAAATGACTTGTAAACAGGTAGAAAAGAAATGATTTCTTCTCAATAGTATACATGAGAAAAAGTAAGAAAAGGCAGCTGCTGTTTTGGAGGGTAGGAATAATACTCCCCAGAGACATGAGAGGAAGGAATAATGCATTAATTATAAAAGATGACATTTAGCAAGTATTAATGAAAAATGATGCAACTGAGTTCAACCCAAATATGTATAAAATAATTAGAATGACTAGAGAGATTATTTGAATGACAATAATTTTTCAGAGAGACAAAACTTTTGAAACCCCATTGTTAGAGGTGTAAAATTCCAGAAGAGGTCGATAGCCCTTTTCTATTCAGAAAACGCCCAGAAGATTGTCTTCAATTCTGTGAGAGGTGAGGAAATGTTGAGGCTCTAAACACGTGACATAGCACTGTGACATAGCATTCTTGGATTTTGAAGGTCACACTCAATTCCTCAGTACCGTGTCCCAGCCTGGATCCCCTGTATTTGTGGTCTTCAAGTCTATATGCATAATGGCCTGACAAGATCTGTAAAGGCAGAGTCTAGAGGGAAAACTGTCTCAGGGCTTTCTCAGGGTAAATTTTGATTTAGGCAGGCTGACCTATAAGGCCAGCAGGTTAGACTCATTAGGAAGGCCCTATCTCACAAACAGGAAGGATTTCCAATATCCCTCTTAGAAAAAGGGAGCAGGCCTGAGGTCAAGGTTAGTGGGACATGACGTCACCAAAATTTTGCCCCATGTGCTTTGCTTTGTGAAGTATGACTCATCATAATTAAATTTTGAGCTAGATTAACTATAATTCCTGCACTTATTAAGTGATCAGGGTTTAAAGCCATTGTAAAGAGGATGAGCTGTTCATTCTGATAATGCAATTAACTACACAACAGAGCTAATATTTTACTTTAGGGAAGAGCAATTTTTGATTAATGATGCATTTTATTCCCCAAATCCCTGCAGCAGTAGGTCAAACTTTTGGTGAGACTGTCGAACAAAAGGGTCAAATCAGAAAATGGAAATGTTTGGAGGTGAATCAGTATAATCTCTCCAGATTTTGGCTGCTGTTCCCAAGCCCTGAGCCTCTGTTTCCTTGGGCACACATGTACCTCAGAAGTCTCCAACAGCATCTGTCACTTGGAAGACATTTCTGCAAACACTGATCTCCACTGGCCTGAATCCCACTTAGAGAAGTAAAGGATAATGTCAACATTTCCCTAGTTCTTTGCCTATTTTGCACTAGTATTTCCTGCGTCGGATCTATGTGAGGAAGGCTGGGAGGGGTCAGAAAATGCTTTCTGGAAGAGGTGTTATTTTTCTTAACTTAAAGTTTTTGAGAATTTCATACAGAAGTACTATATGTACATAATTTTACTCCTCTCTCACTCCCCTCCAGCTACTCTCATGTCCCTCCACTTCATCCTAAATTTAAGATCTCTTAATTGGGACTGGAGAGATGGCTCAGCAGTTAAGTGCACTGGCTGCTCTTTCAGAGGATCTGTTCAATTCTCAGCACCCACATGGCAGCTCACAACTGCCTGTAACTCCAGTTTCAAGAGATCTGACACCTTCACACAGATATATATGCAGGCAGAACACCAATGTACATTAAAAAATAGATCTAAAAAAAGAAAGAATTTTAAAAAGACCTTTTAATTATTATTGTTACACACACACAGACACACACACACACACACAAATACAACTTGCTGAGTCCATTTCCTGTTGTGTATTATGTATACTAATTTAGTGCTGACCACTTTGGGTTAGATAACCTATCAGAAGGCTTGTTCTTGGAGAAGACTGACTTTACTTCTCCCAGCAGCCATTGAGTGCCTATAGCACTTTATTTAGGGGTAAGGCCTTGTAAGGTGTCCTCCATCTGCATTGGCGTGTCAACTGGTGTCATTGTGCAGGTCTTGTTAAAGTAACCATACTGTTAAGATTTCATGGGTGCAGCTCCTTGTCATATCTCTCAGCAGACAGCCTGGTTCTCTGATTGTTACAATTTTTTTTGTCCTCTCTGGAAGAAGTATTAGTTGAAGAGTATTGACTCAGAGCTTGCATGAAAATTGTGGCATATGATTCGGAGTCCAGGTAATAAGCTAAATTAGTTTAGGAATCCCAATGAGATGTTAGCAGTGATAATGGAGATAAGCTGATATCTTCAATCAATATTAAAGAAACAGAAACTTTAGGATTTGAATGATTGATTGGATGTTTAGAGAACAAAGAGTGGGGAGAATTAGGGGTAAATTTCCAAGTGCCTAATTTGACTCATAAGCTATGTGATGGTAAATTAAGTGGGAAAAGTTTGCATTGAGTGGTAGACTCAATTCATCTGGAATGATGGGACTGTTTCTGATGTGTAGTTATTTGTGAAGCATCAAAATAGAAATGTCAAATAGGTGACTTCCTCTATGGGCCTTGGACTCCAAAGAGAGGCGGTGCAGACATATAAGCAATGAACATAGTAGCTGCAGACAGGGTTGGGAACCATGCGGTTCAGAAATGGCATGTTTAAATTAGACTTTGATAGACGAGAAAGAATTTAACTCAACCTATAAATGAGTGAGCTAAGGAACAGCCAAAAGGAGAAGGAACAGAAATGGGTATCCATGGCTTTACCTGTGGAGAACTGAGCATCACTGAAGCAAAAGGCAGAGAGAAAAATCTCCCAAAAAAGGCAACCAACATTTCTAATAGACAGATCTAATGGGAGAGTGGCTGAGAAAGACACTAGAGATTTCAAGCTTCACACAAATGAAGGTGAACTTGAGGAGTATCCAAGGCAAAGATTTCAGTGAAAATAAAGGAGAGAAGTGTTTCCTCCTAAAGCAGTTTGCTATTACTACTCACCCTGCAAAAGAAGCTGGCTTATCACTTTCGGGAGCCCATGTAGACATCACCTTCTTTTCTTTGATCTCCTGATTTCATGGAGAAAAAGCCATGTTTTGTGCCTTTTCCAAATGCTTCCCTGAGCAGCCACTGCTGCTGGCTGCTGAGAAAGGCAGAAGCTGAGGCTGGGCCCACAGTATTAGACATTCACCAAAGTCTAGCCCAAAGCATATCTTCTTTTCTTTTCTTTTTTTCTTGTATACAATCCCAGCGCCATCAAAATAAAATTATCCCCTGATTCTCATCTAATGTCTCTGGTGTTTTCCTTCTGTTCCTACGTCATCCTTCTCTCTTTTCCTGGCAGCTCCCCACTCCGACTCATTTCCTATTTCTTTAATTTCAACTGAGTCTTCATAGATTGATCTCATACAGTATGAAGTCATTTCCAAAAGATCAGAATCTTCCCTTTAGACTAGCAAAACATTTATGCTTTCTCGGGGCATAAATTCTATTTTGTTATGTATTCAGAGTAAGCCATATTTGTTTCTGGTTTTTCTCTTAGACTAGGATGGGTTCTTTAAAGGCTTGAATCATGCTCTTCCCTTTCTTGTATCATATCCACCATACTAAGAATAGTATTTGACACAGACAAAATGCTCAATAATAGCTTATGGAATAGATGAGTTAGTGGAGAAGGACGGAATAAGTGATTTGTGGAAGAAACAGTGCTATTCATACATTT
>LZPO01097116.1:540353-558652 GCA_001675575.1 Neotoma lepida
AGAGAGAGAGAGAGAGAGAGAGAGATTGACTTCCCACCTTTAGTCCTTAGGGTCTAAATTGAATTTCACACATCGTGTTTGTTGTCTTATTCTTAGTCCCAAAAAGGTTTAACTGCACAGCATGCCATACTTCTCCCCTGATTAAAGTATACAACATAAGTTTCACACCCTTCATTTCTACATATCCCATGATGAGATACTGCCCTGGTATAATATAAAAAGACTGGCTTGAGTGCAGAGTTAGTTGGGTTGAAATACTAATATCATTTTGACTCCAAGACTTGTCATTTACCCTTTCTGTGCTCTGTAAACAATAGTTTCCATTCCTAGTTTGCCTCCTGCCAAGTACTCAAAAAATATGGTGTGTACATGTTATCACAGCAATAGAGTCGACACAGGTCAGGGACTGTCTTTAATGAGATAATTAATTTGGCTTGAAATAATACGATTCAGATCCTGTACTTGTTGGACAGATTGTCTTTAATCACTGTGTTCACTGTTGCAGAGCCCCGGGATATGACTTTGAGTTATGCAGATAACACTTATTAATGACATAACAATCTATGGGAAGAAGAGCTTAGAAAATGTGGCCCAATGTAGTTAGCTTGGTTAGTAACAAGCACAGAACACATCCTGCATCAAGTTAGTAATAAAATCATCAGGGAAAAAGCAAGGGAAGGGGAGAGAAAGTTGAGACAAAGTGTGGATTTTCAATCAGTTTGGGAAAGGTATATGTGCATATATGTTCGTGTACATGCAGGAAAAACAGGGTCTTTAATTATAACTCTGGTCATTATCATAATAATCCTTGACAACTTCCAATGTATTCTCATAGCCACCATCCCTAAGGTCAGAAAACAGTACCTCTGGTTTACAAGGCCACATCAAATAGAACTGGAAATGCATTTCAACCTCAACTTTTGCCTTTCCTGTCCTCTCCTCTAAGATTCACCAATATCTATCACTCAGTCTTAGGGCCATGAGGACAGTTTTGGAAACCGAGTCTCAGACTGCAAAGCCCCTTGGACAAGGGATAAAGTTGGGACTTTAATTTGGGGCTGGTCTCTATTTTTATTTTACATTTTTGTTGTTTACTACAATAAATGATGCCCATCATACAATATCTGAGGTGAGAGGAATACCTAAGTATAGAAAAGAAAACACATTTCATTCACGTACAACCTCCCAAGGATAACTCAATATTGGACCTATATTTTCTTTTAGACTCTTTTTTTCTGTATTTGAGCTACTTGATATTGTCAGATATAAAATTTTGTATAGCAGTATAGCTTCTTTTGCAGTGTGAACTGTATAGTTCTCTTCTCTACTAGAAGGTAAAGGTTTCCTCAAATTCCTGTAGTTTTCCAATTTGTCTGTATTCTTAGCAATGTCCCTTTGGCCTTTTCTAGCTGAAGTAAGGATACTTTGTGATTCTAAGGGTAAAGGGACTTTGGAAATCACAGCACGTGATTGATGAAGAGAGTCTCAAGTGCAAAACTGTAGACTGAATTAGTAAGAGGCAGCTCTGGCTCCTTTTCTAGAAGGCCCTTTTCCAGTCACCAGAGACCAATATTTTGTAGAACTTCCCCACTGAGCACTCTTATGAGCAATCTGGTTATGCCCTTCCCTCCCACTCCTTCCTACTTGGTCCTATTTCTTGTTTCAAATGAGCAGGTGATCCTGAAACAATAACATGCATGGGTGTTAGGATTTGATGATCTTAAATATGACTTGAGGGAATGAGCAAGTCATACTGGACTGTCAAGCTGTTTAAAACAATAACACTTTTCCTTTCTTACTTGTTGTTTTCAATATTGGGCTAATTCTTGGTTTTCAACTGTTGTTTGGATTGGAAACTAATCATTCCCAGGGGACAGGTTGCAGTAGTAAGAGTTCCAATTTCTATGGACAGAACTCCCTGGAAGTTCCTTTTTTTAAAAACCTATGGTGAGCTTGTATTTTTGGTGATGGTACAGTTCTTCATTGAGGGAGATACAATGGTGCAGTGGTCGTTGGTGGCTTATTCCCCTGGGAACTTAGATCACTGGGTACCCAGGGAAGAATTTCATTGAGCACTGCAGAGAAGACGGTTATAATTAATAGGCAGCCTGTGGAGAGAAGGAGAAAAGATGTTTCTCTTCTTCACATATTCATGCCTAGAATTGGGTTTTTCCATTATTCTCATTCCCACTTTTTGCATCAAAGGTTAATCTCATAGCAAACAATAGTATTTCTCAATGTGTAGTATGTGAGTGAACTCCTTACATTGGAAGCATCTTAGTTGAGGTCTGAGAATCTGCATTTGAAAAGCTTCCAAAGCAATTCAGATTCATGCCAAAATCTAGTACCCAATGCTTCAGATCTTCAAATATTACATGAGCAAGAAAAAGATATACTGATTGAAGAAGTTTTGGCTAAACTGACCACTATATCTATTAATGAAAGAACTTTATTCTTTTCCTCCCAGCTCTAACGTAAACAGAAAGAGGAGGCAGAAAGATGACTTCAAGGAAATGGTGTTTTCCAGATGCAACAAAGCAGCTGCACCTATGAACTCATTGTGATTGTGACAGCATGTGCACCACCTGCATGCCAGACAAATCCTAGCGTGGAGCAAGGGAGGTAGACATGAAGTTTTACCCCTAGCTGAGGAGATATTGGCATTTGACAACTGTTGTGAGAGGGAGAGAAAAGTTTTTCTTAAGGCTATGACTTGCAAGTGTACCACACTTAAGGACAGACCTCACTTCTGATAATAGTTGGGGAACACAAACTGGACTCTAGGGGGAAAAAAGAAGAAAACTAAAAGTTGGATGGGGAGGAAGTTAAGGATGAATACAGGAGGAGTGGGAGGGAATTGCTCAAAGTACAGTATATGAAATTCTCAGAATCACTTGATTCTAATTAATTCCCATTATACAGTGACATATACTTACCCTCTACCAAATACTGCATATCTCAGTGCATTTCTATACAGTTATAGTGGCCATTCTGAAGTAATGGAGCTTTGTTTAGGGATTTGCACATTTACCACCAATAATATTATGTTTGTGTGTACGTATGTATGTACGTATATTTTTGTGGTTTTTGTTACTTCAATACCAAGAAAGGTAAATTAACTTATCCATCATTTTTTCAAAGGAAAATTTATGACAGAGTTGAAACTACAAGAAAAATAGCTTTTTTTCTCTTGGGATATTCACAATCCACATTAACATATTAAGTCTAAGAAATCCTTCAATAAGGAAATGATTATTTGTAAGTCCAGAAATGCAGCATTAATTGTATAAATTATGATTCAGATACAGGAAATCTCTGTGTTGTTATTTTAACACAAAGTAGCACTCAGTGTCTTGAGAGGGGGCTTGGTGCAGATGTTAAATGTGTGCAAAATGGACCCAGAGAGTCCCAAGCTCAAGTCCAACATGCATTAGTTAATAGGTGTGTCATCTTGAGAAAGTTCTCTGCATCCATTTTCTTTTCTCTACAATGTGAAGAATACTTGGGCTCATCTTATGGAGTTATTGTGGGTTGTAAATATAGGAAAACCTGAACTACTTTTAGATTTGTGCTTGGCACATGGAAAATGCTTTCATGATCATTGACATGTCCATGATATATTGTTTATATATACACATACATAAATATGTATATATATATGTGTGTGTATGTTCATATATATAATTTGTGTTAAAAGGTTCTTATATGATACCTAATTGCTTAGAAAAACATGTGTGGAGGAAGACTTACTATTTCAACAGGACATGGGGTGAAGAGATTGGGATCATTGATTTTTATTGCATATACTTTGGTGAATTTCTTTTCCATCCAAGTTTTATTAAGGTATATTTGACAAATCAAGTGTATAATTCCAGTGTACAGTGTGATCTTCTGATGTGTATATATATTTAAAAATGATTAACTCAAGCTTGTTAACATATCCGTCACCGCACATATCGGCATATCGGTTTTCATATGTGCTGAGAACATGTAAAACCTCTTTCAGCAATCTTTTTTTTTTTAAAGATATTTATTTATTTATTTGTTTGTTTGTTTATTATGTATACAGTGTTCTGTCTGCATGTATCCCTGCAGGCCAGAGGAGGGCACCAGATCTCATTACAGATGGTTGTGAGCCACCATGTGGTTGCTGGGAATTGAACTCAGGACCTTGGGAAGAGTAGTCTGGATTCTTAACCGCTGAGCCATCTCTCCAGCCCCCTCTTTCAGCAATCTTAATTGTACACTATTACTAACTACAGTCAACCTGCCTTGCAATAGACCCTGAAAACTTAAGCCTCTTGTCTAGCCAAACATTTCTACCTTTTGACCAAAGACCTCTCCTTCTCCTCCTATCTTTGTAAATTATCTTTTTAAATCTGAGAAGTTAAAAAAAATAATCTTTTCTGGAACTAAAACTTTGTGTGGTCTGAAGAATGCAGCATAAGCAGTTGGGTGAATGGTTCACTTTCTCCTCTTTCTGGGGAATTATATTCATTTAACTTTTTCTCCTGCCGAGAGTCTCACCATACTTCTGACACATCAAGCTGTTGCCTGCTGACCCCTCTGCCTTCTGTACCCTGACAGCTGCTCTGTATATAAACTTTTGTTTGTACATGTGAATTTCCAAGTCCTAATATTGGTTATTGCATTTCACAGGGGTCAATCGGTGCTCCAACTTACTGAGATTGTTTGGGATCCTAACTCTCACTTCCAATTTGTTAGCTGGATCCTTTGGGTTCTCAGCATCCTCCTTAGACAGCAGGACATCTGTCTTGATTTTCACATGAGCTGATGGAAAAAAATGGTGACTTGATTGGGATTGATACAGAGACCCATGACCTATTGCCAGAGACCATGATCTATATTATTAGCAGTCACCTGGTAACTAGGTGTCTCACCTGTAGTCTGTTTTTCTTCACCTGATCTTCAAAGGGCTCACAAAAGCCAAGTCAAAGACCTTGTTAAAATCCAGATGCATCCTGTCTACAGCATTCTCCTGATCTACAGGCCTTGTAAACTTATCAGAAGAGTAAATTAAGTTAGTTCTGCCATGACTTGTTTTCCTAAAGGCCCTACTTAGTGTTATTACTAAAAGAGATTTGATTTGATCCCAATTGTGGTTTCAATTTAGACATATTTACTGTATTTCTCTACCTGCTCAGTGTCCTTCCTTGTCCCTCCAAGGCCTGCCTGGTGGCTGGAGGTAATTAGATACATAAATTCATGCAAAAGAACTAGTAGAAAACAGGAGCCTATATATACTGTAGCAAGAATGCTGTCCCAGCTGTAGAAATATTGACATATTTGTGGATTTTGAGTTCCTAACATTCAGTGTTGCAATATGGTAGACCACATATTTGGGCCACAGAAGGATTCTGAAATTGTCCTGCTCCACATTAGATTGCATATTTCACAGCTCCAGAATGCCTAGTCCAACTGTACAAAAGCTTGTTGAGATCTATGAATTTTGGTCTGATTAATTTCAGTGTGTGGTGTTTTTTAATTTTCAAATTTAACAAAGTTAATTAAAAGCAGATTTTGATGCTATTTATACAATGATAGAAAGTTATCAATGCATTTGCCATGAGACATAGTGATGGAAGAGTGTGGTCTGTGAACCACAAGTTCCTACCAACTTTGTGGCTTAATACAATGGACATAATGTTGTCTCAATCTGGAGGCCAGAAGTCTATTATAAATTTAACCAAGAATTGACAAAGTTAACTTCCTTCTGAAGGGTCCATGGGAGAATATATTCTTTGCTTCTTCTAGCTTCTGGTGGTGGCGGGCATGCCTTGGTTTGTGGTTACATCACTCCAAGCTCTGCCTCTACAATTACATTGCCTTCTTCTCTTCATCTGTAATTTCCTTCTGACTCATTCTTGTAAGGGCACTTTTAACTGAAGCTGGACAATTCAAACTAATCTCCCCAATCTCAAGTTCCTTAATTAAGTTATATCTGCAATGCCCCATAGATTATCACAGTCACAGATTCTGGGGAATGAATACGTAGTTTTGGGAGGAAGGGACATTATTTAGGCTGTCACAAGGACCTATACCAAAAAATTAATGCATTCCCTTGCCATGCTCTCCTTAGTCCCTTTAGTTTGCCTTCAGGTTGAGATGGGACAGAGAAAAGCAAAGCCTTGCAGATAAAGCCACTAGCCTTCCTTTATTCATTTGACTCCTTGTGGGATGTCCACTTGTGGATCTGTTCATGTACATTCCAAGGTCCTTACTCTACACACTCAGCTGGGAAGTAGCCTGGTATAACCCACTCCTAAAATTCATCTTTGCCACTTTTCACTTATTTGAGTGGCTTTCTACGTCCACAGCATAATTGCTGACGCAGGTTGAAACTTCAATGGGGAGGGGTGAGATGGGGGGAAGATTGATTGGCTCACCAATAACATTTGTCTCTTGGGCTGGTGGTGAATGCAGAGGAGCCATTTATGCAATCTAATTATTACGTCAATTGGGCGATGGAGTAATGTTTCCCAGATGCCATTTGGCACCTGGAGAGCTACCATTCAGCATGCTCATATAGGAAACATTAATATGGATCATTGATTGGATTCACTGATCCCATCCCCTCTCGTTCCCCCTTTTGACTTTCATATTTTGGTTTACCTCTCTTAGCTACCATGTTCAGACGGGGAACTCACATTGATTAGATGCCTTTTACAATTAAGTGTACTTAAGAAATGGTGTGCAGTTCTAAATTGCTCTCACTTTTCCTGACCTTGCATCATTCAAAATATCAGAGGCCAGTAGGACGGACATCTGGGCTATAAAAGATACCTGAAACAGGCAGGGGGCAGGGGAAGAGCAATGAGTAAAGATGCTGTTGTAAACCCAGTGTCCTGAGCCTAGGAAATAGCTGTTCAGAGATTTTACTGGCCCTTAATGGTGTTGCAACAATTCCTTGGTGCTCAAGCGTTATAAGGCACCAATCAGCTTTATTTCTGTTTTTTCTTTTCATTAGTACCTAAATAATCTGTTGGGATTAGTTCTAACTGATTGCAGGGTCTTGCAGCCTGAGGGAAAAGAATGTGAAGATTCCTGAGGAAGTTCATTACATTCCCTTTGTTCCTCATCCTTTTGCAAATACTTCTCCCTCTTTACTCAGTGACAAAGCATTTCATTATCAACTGGAGATAACACTTCAAATGAGGCTAAGCCTATGGAGGAGGAGTGTAGCTAGTTAAGTTCCTACTAAGGACTAAATTCTCTTATACTGTCTATTAGATTAGGAAAGGACCTCATTGTCTTGTGTCTAACTCCTTATTACAAGGAGAGAACAGAGAAATGACTCATCCAAGATCTTTTTTTGTTGCAAATTCTTTTCTGAAACAAAGTTTAAATTGAGAGCATTTTAAGAGCATTGGAGACAGACTTCTCTGACCAGTTTTTAACCAAAAATCAGTTCTGGGGCATTTCAAAAACCTTCCACTACTACAAGGCAATAAATCACTAAAAGAATTTAAGATGGTCTATCACCAAGAACCAAAGCACACACTTCCCTTGGATCTGGCTTGGTAACACTTAACAAAATTCCATATGTGTTATTTTTCTGTCCACCTAGTATTTAGCATAGTGCTTGCCTCAGGAAAAGCACTCAGCAAATGTTTCCTGAATGACTGAATTTCTCCAGAAACATGGAAGGCTTTCCATGGTCCCTTTCATGCTCTCTTACCTCTGCTGTATGTGTATACATTGCTTAGAAAGCTGCCAAGCTTGCATATGTGGTCTATCACAGGACTAAGAATTCTATCAGTGGTCAGAAATGCAAATTACTCCAATAGAGTAACTTGCAGTGGAACCCATAATCCTAGCATTCTCTGAAGCATAACCAGAGGTACCCAGAGTAAGCAAAGATTTTAGAAGAGAAGACCATGAATTCAATCTGTCTTTGGAGTGCAGCTACATCAACTTCTATCACTATGCATTATGGGCAACTTAAAATGAGGGATGCAGGTTCTAAGTAGGGACTAGCACAACTTTTACTCTCTTAGGAGGAATCATCTGTCTGTGGGCACCCAGGATGAGAATACAAAAGACATTCTAGGGTTTTGAATAGACCCCTAGAACATTTATAACTGTGGGAATGAAGTAATAACAATGTGACTTGTCAAGATATGTCTTTAGCATAACAATATTCACTCCCACCAGGGCTACCTCCTAATTTTTTTCCTTTACTGATATGCCTGCACTCACCTGCAGGGGCTGGGCAAACACACAGCCCCTGACCCCCAAGTATGCCTACCTCTCATCAGGCTGCCTCAGTTAGGTCAAACTGCTTATGTCTCCTGTGTTCTTGGCAGAAGCTTTCAGTCAGGGATAGCAGTGGAAAGACAGGATAGCCCTTGAGGCAGGGCTACTTTCAGATCCAGATGAAAACAAGATCCCACAGCTAAACCCATTCCTGTTGCCTTATGGCTTGGCATTGGCTGACAGTCCAGAGAGACTTCTGTTAGCCTGAACCAATGAAAAGGAGCCAAAGATAAAATCTCTCCAGCCATTAAAGAGATACGTCCACCTATGATTGGCCTCAAGATCATTCACCTCAAGGTTCGCTTATTGGCTTAGAATAGTATGCTGGCAGCCAGGTCATCCTGTGCTGAGCAGGCACCTACGTAGGCATGCAACCGGGCACAGCCTGCTGCTGGGCACTCAGGGGAGAGGCAGAAAGAGGAGGAGGTATCAAGAGCCTCACTCTGCTTAACTGGTGACATCTTGAGAACCCACCCACTTCTCCTTTCTGTGCCTCTCCCCTCAGGCTGGGCCTGCTCGATCTTCTGGTCCCATTCCCTAAAGGACTTCGATTCCCAGGTATGGTGGTGACTGACAACGCAGGGTAAGATGTAGCCTTTTCTCCGAGTTATTTGCATTGTCATAGGGGATTCCTAAAATTTGAAAGGAAGTAATGGTCCAAAAAAGTCATAGGTCCATAGGATTTGGGTGCCAAAGGGAACTTTGGTATAGTTCCCATTTTACAGATGGGTAAGAGAACTGAGGTGAGCTCTGAGAGGTAATGAAATTTGCTCAAAGGCATACAGCTGATTAGTGGCAGGTCTCTCGACATAAGAAATAGAATTTTGGATGCATCACAAATGAACAAGCTATATACTTCATATACATTCTAGTTTTCTTCATACCATTGATTTTTTTTGCCCCTGGGGAATTTCTAGTTCCACTGGGGGAGGTCTTCTGATCACAAATGTGGCTTACTTATTTTCCCCATCTTTAACTGTGTCTTCAGTAGAGGAAGGAGGCTTGTGCCCTCGGCTCCTTTTCACTGGTACTCTCTTCTTGTGATTACCAAGAGACAGTAGTGAATTGAGCGTGACCAAGGCTCTGGAGTCATGTAACCAGCTACCTACCTAAGAAGTTGTCCAGCTGGGGACTCTGACAGTCACATTATGACTTGTGAATATCACTGTTCAATATGCAGCAAAAAGCCAATTTCTAAAGAGCAGAAGGTCTGAGCCTAAGCTATTGTTCTATTAACACAACTGATTCACTTTTCATGTATCTGGTTTCCAAATCCCCTTCAAATAAGAAACCTGGTTTTATTTGATCATATGGAAGATGAAGAGTCCCCAAATTGGCTATGAGTAGACTTCTATCATCATCAACAAAAAGGATAAAAAGTTTTCCACTTTTTTAGTGTAACTTTCCCTTGGTCCAGTTTCCCCAATGCTTCTCTTTCCTCACTCCCCCTGTTTATCCTTTAAAGGACAATTTAAGTCCTTTCTTGTTCACGAGCCTTCCCTTCTACCCAATATCAATCTCTCCCGCCTTAGGATTCTCGCTGTCTTTCCTGTCTATCTTCCTAAATGAAATTTGATTATAATCCATTTTGTATTTCTCACTATTGGATCATGTATATCTGTCTTATCTTCTCACTCAGACTAGATTCCGTAAAAGCAGGGTACACATTCTATTTTAAGTATGGCCACTGCATCTGGTGGACATTCAAATTGCACCAGCCTTAGTATTAACATGAGAAATGTCCTGAATATACTTGAGAGTATAATTCAAAACACAAAACTCTATGATCAAAATTTTATGAAAGGAGTAGAAACAAAAGCAAGCAAGGAGGAAATATACTAAAATGTATAAGAAATGGAATGATAAGTGAGTTTAAGCTTTCATATATTTTTCTGGTTGCTTAAATTTTTAACAAGGACTATGTACTACTTTTATGAAAAATAATAAATGATTATGTTATTTCAAAAGGAATCACGGGTTTGTTGGGCCTCAAAAGTAGAACAAGAAGAGGTTGTGGGACTCATATAAGTCCTGTTCTCTTATTTTAAACTTGAAAAGCTTGGGGCACTGGTGTGGAAGGAGGCACCAAACTTGTGATTTACCATTTCTGCCCTCTAGATGCAAACAGCCTGTGTTCCAAAGCTTTGAAGCTGAACCTCCTAACTTCTAAAACGTATCTACCTGGCTGGCTTTCCCCTCCAGGCATTGTTCTGAGAGTAGCTGTATAATTTTCTCTTACTGGGATTTCCCATGATTCGCTGGGATCTTCTGGATGGGGAAGCTTGACAATTGAACTTTGATTTATTCTCTACTCCCTTGTCAATCTCTTTTGGAACCTTTGCTTTGCCTCTGGAACATGCCAGAACAATAGAACATAGTATTCCTATCCCGAGGTAGCTAGAAGTAAATATCTACCTCTACATTGAACTATCAACAAGAGCTCACTGAACTCTGAGCATTGCTGTGACGGGAGTCTTAAATTGACTACTACTTAATACCATTGCAAAGCCTGGCTGAGAATAATGATATTTAAACAAGAGCACCTGAAGGTGTTTCATGCTGCTCACTCCTTCCTTTCACACTGCACCCAAAAGAATAGTCCCAGGTAGCTGCATTGCCAACATATCTCCTCTATTTAGGCCTACATTACCCACAGTCAGGAAAAAGACTTGTATTTTTTCATGAATGGCTACTGATTGAGTATCAGAGGTGGGCATAAGATCCATGGCAGGCCATTTATTATTTGGTAGCAGATTTACTTGGGGTGGATTTCTCCAATAGTGTTCCTCTTGCCAGCAATGAAATTTCGTTTCTCACAATTGGACACTCTTAGTTAGAGCTATAGAAACTTGCTCAATGTGCATTTCTCACTGATTTTGAAAGAATCACATGTAATGAATGCATTTTTACCCATCTGTATTTCTAGCCTCCTGTTTATCTGTTTGAAAAAAAAAAAAACAGGAGTTCCTACTACAATTTCTCTTTCTTATTTGTTTTTATTTTTAAAAACAGGGTCTCACTTTGTAGCTCAGGTTGGCTGGTAACTTACTATACAGACCAGGCTGGCCTCAAACTCATGGCAACCCTCCTATCTCAGCCTCCAAAGTGTTGGGATTTCATGAACATGGCTAATTTCGATTTTTTAAAACACAAAGTACTAAAAACTAAAAGAAAAAGTTTAACACTAAAACTCATTTTAACTTATTCCAATATTTATCTGCATTGTCACATGAAAATGTTGAGTTTTCATCCTACTTAGCATGAATATTCATATATTTCTTAAAAATATGAACATGTTTGATTATATGGGCTATGTCACTATCTGCTAAATGTATTATATGGTAAAAGCAAATGTGCGCATTTATCTTGATAACACCCTTCAATGTCACAAATCTGAAATGTATCTGGCTCCAAGAGTTTTTGATAAGGCACTTCAGTATCTTAGATCTTAGAATGAGGTACTGGTGGAGAATCTACTCAAGTTGGCCAGAAGACACCTCAGAGTGAAGAGAGTAGGCACTGAAGTCTTTAGAGACAAGAGCTTGCTGAATGAGGAAAAGAAACCTTGTTTGGTCCCTTAGCCATTAGTCCCAAGGGCATGACTCAGGGAAGGGGGAGACAGAGCTGCAATGGAGCCAGAATTTGGGAATAGGGAAAGTGAGTAGGGTTCTAGACAATAGCAGATACGTGGTGTCACTGACCTCAGTTGCCTGACAGCTGTTAGGTACAGGTTTGGTTCAGGCTGGCTTTAAAGATGAAATATCACGGTAGACAGATACAGAGACACAAAAGAGCCTTGAATCCCATTACCAGGAGTGTGAGAGGATGAGTAGCCTGAGACAAAGGTGTCTTTGACTTTTTCTTACCTCTATTTTAAAGCATTCTCTTAAAATATTCTACACAGAAGGGAAAAAGCACATAAATCATCGGTGTACATCTTATTAAGTCAAAGGCCAGTATTATCTGTTACTCAACTGGAAAACAGAATATTACTGCTGGTCATTGTGGTGCATGTCTGTAATCTTAGCCCTTGGGAGTCTCCTGGAGTTTGAGAACAGCCTAGGCTGCTTATGGGCTTCAAAGCCAGCAAGCCTAGAGCTGCATAGCAAGCTCCTGCCTCAACCATAACAACAGAAATAGAATATCCTGATTCCCAAATTATGTCTGCTTTCCTAACCTTAATCCCTCTATTCCCTTCTAAGAGGTAATAACTATATTCTTTTTATGTGAAGCACTTTATTGTTTTTTATAATCATACACCTTACATCCTTAAACATTATAAGTTTGCCAGTCACTGACCTTTATGCAATCATTTGGTGTGTACTTCTTGGTATGTGAATTTTTTAAATTAACATTATATTTGTGAGATTCATCCTTATTGTTGCATGAAACTTCTATTGTTCTGTCTTGTTGTATAATACTCCTTTTGTGACTATGTCACTATTGATTTATCCATTCTAGAAGACATGGAAAACTAGATACCTCCAGTTTGGAGCTATTTGGACTGACATCACTCTGAATATTTTTGTTTTTCTTTTGGTGCACATGTGCTTGTATTTGTTAGGAGTGGGATAACTGAGTCATAACATATGCACATGTTCCATTTTGGTAGCTGTTGCCAGTTTTCCAAAGTGTGCACCAATTTACACCCTTTCATTGTGCCAAACCCTTATCAACACTGCTTCCAGATTTTGAAATTTTAATCATTCTGGTGGGTGTACAGTGATATCTCACTGTGGTTTTAATGTGCAGTTCTCTGGTGACTAATGAGGTTGAGCATCTTTTCACATACTCATTGGCCTTTTCTATATTCCCTTCAACACAGCTCCTATTTAAGCCTTCCATGCGTTTTCTTCTATATTGTCCTTTTCCTTAGTAATTTGTAGGAGTTCTTTATGGATTTTATATGGACATTCTTTGATATAAATATATGACAGCATGTCCCTGCCTCAACCAAAGATACATTCCTAGCCCAGTGGCTTCTCAGTTAATCCTTAATGAGTCTCCTTCCCACCTCCCTAATTTTCATTAGACTTCGTGAGACCAAATGATGTCCATTTTGCTAAGCCCCTTGCAAGTTCACCCAGATACAGGGGAAGGGGACACTTTACTAAGGCTGCACAGATGTTTCCTCTACATCCCCTTCCTTTTCACATCTCTCCTTCCCTCTAATCTCTTTCCAGACTCTTCCTCTCTTCTTTCAAACCTTGCTTTCTCTTAGGGGTGGCTTATTATTCATGGTGTGAATAACAATGACCTTTGTCCAGTCATGATGCCAAGACTTTAGATTTTCCAGAAAGCATTCTTTCTTAAAAAAAAACTTGGTGGTCATGTAGTTTTCTCTTGAATAATAAGGAACTGGGAGCTTAGAGAAATTAGACTCGCCCAAGATCATGCTTCAAATTTGGTGTCCCAGCTAGAACTAGATCTAAGGTCTCTTGCATGCATGTCATAGATGTTTTTCCCACTCCACTATGTTAAGAAAGTCCAGGGCACACAACTGCACATTGAGTGAAGTGTTTTTTTTCCCCTCTGAAAGAAAGTGCTGTCTGTGTCTGTGTAACAACGTAATCGGTAGAGACGATGGCTCATGTCTGTCTGGACCCAGGTTGAGAGATCGCATCACCTCTGCTACTTTCCCATCTCCTGGCTGTCAAAGTCTGAAGGACAACAAATGGCTTGAGTAATGAGATGAGTTAAGATAGTGTCTCCCACGCTGAATTATGTGCCAGTTCCAGGACTGCAGGATTCTGCCACAATCCATTTACACAAGAAATTAAATTGAAGATCGCAATGTAATATTCATATATTAAATCCTGGCGGACAATCAAAGTAATTAAGGCCAAATGCTCTGAATCATCCTGTGGCATCACGAACATTCTATTGCTGGGTTTTTAGAAGGACTTATTTCTACAACCAATTATCTTGGAAATCATTATGGCTCCTTTGGAATGTGAATAATTTGAAAGCCACCTTAGTGTACAGTAATACTTGAATCCTCTCACCTCTGTGAAAAAATTCTTTTAGATAGGAGTGTTAGAAAGGCAAAGAAAGTGTTTTCCAAGGGAAGAGAATTAGAGGATAGGAGTCCTTCTCTCTGCTTTGTTTTACAAAAGGAGTGGATATATTTCATCCTAAATTGAAGCAATTAAAAGTGAAGCAGTTTACTGGACTAATGTCAGCCACAGAGTGTTCTGCTTGCTGTATTGCCCTCTGGCTCCTAAGAGCACATTCTACTGTTTTCAAAGAAGGACATAGAGGAATGGGGATTGCTCCTCTTTAGCCCTTACATGATGTATATAGGGTTGACTTTCATACCTCTCTCACCATATCCCACCAAAGGTTCTCTTGTCTCTTAAAGTCTTTCCAGCTACTGTTGTACCTCATCATTTAGTCTTAGTTCTTAATTCCTTTTTTCCACATCTTTCTTAAAGCACTCGTTGTAAAGCCCTCAAGTTATGTATTGGTACATAAGTCTTTCACAGGCAGCGTTTCCTCAATTGACCAAGTGTTTCAGTCAGTGAAGGTGCTTTGTATATGGTTGTTGGATACATGAAATGAGTGAATGTTCACCAATGTGCCCAAATCTCTTACTACTTGGGAATGATGGGGTGAACATCCTGGCACCGTCAAATAAAGTTTTTGTTCCCTTATCTTTCAGTAACTGTCCAGATACTCTCCCAAAACAATGTTCTCAAACCATTACCAACAAATGAAACCATGTCACCAAGACTGTGTAACTAAAAGAGAAACCAAAAAAAAAAAATAGCTAACTTGGACTTTTTTGAGCTGTACTTACAAAGCAAATTATTTCACTAATTACAAGACTTTTGTGAATCTTGAATACTGCATAAAAGGCCTCTGATTTAATAGTTTTGCCGGGGGGGGGGAATTTAAAGTGTACACATATAGTAATATTCTTACCAAATTATTTCTTCTCATAAATATTTATCCATAGCCTAAGTTTGTTGATATTAAGCAGCATGACTATTATGTGGCTTTACCTCAACTACTGCTCCTCTTCACTACACCACAGTTTTGATTCCCAGATGAGTTATTATGTCTGTATTCCTAGCTCTAGTACAGAGGTTGGCACAGAGAAAGCACTCTTTGCAGAATGAATTAATGAATGGGTGAGATTTAAGGAGGCAGAATCTCTAAGAGATGTTACTCATCGTCAAAGTAGAGCTGTGCACCTCGGTTCTCTGTGTAATCAGCAGGCCACAGCAGTTCTAAGCCCTTAGACAACCCTGATCCTCCCCCACAAAATACTATTTTCCTTTAAAACGCACTTGTCTCGCTCTTCCATGTGCCCAGCACAAACTAGAAAGGGTGGTACAGCCTGGATGTCAGTACATGCCAGAATGACACATGAACAGCCATCTGTGGCTTCTCTGGAGGGGGCTCTGGAGGCTATATGTTTCACATTATCAGGGGTCTACCAGTCATCATCATAAGCTGTGCCAAGAAATATTGATATCAAACAAAATCAATAAACTGGGGCCACAGCTAAATATTTATTGGGACAGACAATGACACCATGTGAATCCAGAAAATCCAACCAACTTCTGTACAATTATTGTAGGTTTCAATTTGAATGAATTAGTTCTTAGTCATAGAATCCCAGAATGTCAGAGCTGGAGCAACCTTACAATTCATCTGGTCATGTTTACCCCCGAGGTTTTCAAGCTTTTCTTTATCAAGAAACACTTGGTAGACAAGGAGATGTATGACACTTCTCTTATTCCCTCTGGGATATAGAGCCCATATTTTAGTCTCCTCATCTTACACAAACTGTAGAGGACTATGATACATAGTGGAGAAAACACTAGTCTTGGAGTAGAAATCAAGATAGGTTACAATTCTGTCTTCACCACAGGGCTGCAAATTTTACCACTTACATCCATGCTTGAAGAGGCCTTTTGGGTAGTCATTCAAACTGGGGGTGGGGGAGGTATCTGTTCCCAAAGAAGGGTGACATAGTAGCTAACAGACTGTTAGCAGGAGTGAATTTACTTAAATAAATCACATTGTCACCAACTGTTATGAAGCTCAGGAAAATTCTGAGGGAAGTAGAGAGAAGCCAATGTCTGGCATTAGAAAACTTCCTCAATGCAGAAGGGAGGAGTTGAGCTAAGGCTAAGCCTGCTCCTATCCTGGCTGCTTATTGCTTCATATGACCATCTTTTCCTGGGTCTCTCCATCTTCTGCGGTAGTGTATCTCCACTTCTCAGTTTCTGCTTGGGCCCACCCTTGTGCTAGGACTGGCTTTATTGATGCTTGTCTGTTATGAGGTTAGATTTGGGCAATGCCTTGCATCTTTTGGTACCTATATATGTGGATTGCTGTCTTTCATGTGCCTATTTGCCTCAGAGTGAATGAGTTTTTGTATATGAGAAAGAGAGAGGGGAGATGATAGATAGATAGATAGATAGAGAGAGAGAGAGAGAGAGAGAGAGAGAGAGAACATGTGCTTTTCTGTATGTTTAGATCTCTGTGTCTATGTAGATGATTAAGCCCAGCTTTGTTTCTGCCTTTACTGCTTTTCCTTACAAGAGCAGTGAACAGTTGATGGAAGGTATGGAGCACTTTCTGTAATATTTTAAAGGTTTTTTTATTTCATGTGTATGAATATTTTGCCTGCATGTATGTATATGAACCACTTGCATGCTTGGTGCCTGTGGAGGCCAGAACAGAGCATCAGACCTCATGTAACTATAGTTACAGATGCTTGGGAACTTCTAGTGGGTTCTGGGAACTGAACATGGGTCCTCTGTAAAAGCAGCAAGTACTCTAACTGCTGAGTCATCTTTCCAACCACAAGAGAGAGAGCCTTCTAAACAAAAGTGGAAACCTAACCATTTTTAAGGTCAGTCCTGAGCATCACATGGAAATTGTATATGGAATTTGTATGGGAAAAAAACACAAATGGGGAAAACATTTCTCATCCCTCTAAAATTCTGTTTCTTTTCCCATATTTCTCAGATTTCTTCATTTATTGCTTTTACCATTTCTTATCTCCATGCCCTTTCTTTTTATTGTCTCTTTATTTTTGATGATTCTATTTTTCTATTTATCTTTTCTCATTTTTCTACTTTCTTACCTTTCTCTTCTTCTGCTACTACGTTCTTTCCCCCAGACTTACATTTTCACATACAAATTCACTCTCTGCCCATACTCTACACTCATGGCAAATATTCTTTCCTATTTTTTCCCTCCTTTTTGCCTTTTTACCCCTCTTGAATCTTTTTTCTGGCTTTCTCTTTCACTCGAATCCTCTTATTCTTATATTCCCCCCCCCCGTGTTTCATTTATTGCATCTCTCTGCTCTATTTTATCCTTGTCTTCCTCTAGTCCTTTATTTTTGTTTCTTTCTGCTGTCCACTCCTCTCACCTCTCTTTGAGGAGTTTCTAGTATGTCAGAACGCCAGGCTCTTGTGTGCTTTCTCTCCTCCTCAAACATGCTTTAAACATCAGGAGAGGTCAGGAATTCCTCCTGTATGCCCTGGGCTGAGCTGTGGGTGGGTAAGTTCATTATCTATCTTCTCACAGGTGGGTGGGATTGTTGCTGCTCTGGAAACCTAATCTCTCCTTGCTTATTCCCTGCCCCCAAGGACCCCATCTGCACAGTCACTGTGTGACTCTAGTCATTGCTTGCATTCCCTGCACGTCCCTTGCAGAGCGATGAGCCCCCAGGTGCAGTGGGAGAATTCATCAGCGTCCGACAGGACTAACGATTTACTCCTGAGAAATAATCCATATCCGGATAATGGATCACCCACTATTCCCTGAGACCATTTGTCTTGGCACTTAAATGGCACCAGAATCCAGGGAGAGAGCCAGGACTCTATCCCTGGTTCATTGGTAGATGAATAGGCTGGAATAATAATGTTAAGGATTATGATAAGGAAGACTTTGCATTTGCGTGGTGCTTTTAAGGTCCATAAATTTGGAGGAGATTAACCTTTCTTGACTTGTCTCTCTTGAATCTCCCACACTAGACCTTGTTTGCAGATTCAGAA
>LZPO01097116.1:558773-582510 GCA_001675575.1 Neotoma lepida
CATGGCCTCCCAACCTCCCAATCCTTGGATCTTACTGTTTGTATATAAGAAAGAAAACCAATGTTAAAAGACAGTATACTAGTAGTTTATGGACATTCACAGGTTTGAATCTTGACTCTGTATTAGCTAGCTGTGTCTTTGGCAGATTGCTTAGTCACTCAGAACCTCAATGTCTTGCTCCATGAAATGGGAATCTTAATAACCCTTCTCCATAGGATTATTATGGGGACAAACAGAAATTATTCATGTAAAATGCTTATTATAGTGCCTGGCTCATAGTAAAAACTGCATGAGTGTTAGATATGATTATTATTACTGCCTATCTCTTTGCAGCATGCTAAGCGGACTCATACAAATGCATGAAAAAAATTGGTCTGGAGGAGGGGAAGAGATAATTGATGAGCCATCTTCTACAGTGTCCCTGAAGCCATCTGTGGGGGAAGGGACTTGGGAGGCTGAATTCTGATGGTGGGAGGAGCTAAGGCTTCTGCAGGCTCTGGAAACAGGCAAAGGGAAGGAAGGAGACTGGGGAGCTGCATTTAAGACTTTGACTGTGTTTGAGATCCTAAATGTGCAACAGGATCAATTGCTGACTTTAAATTCCACTGGACTAAAATTCTTCTTCTCTGGCTTTAGCTGTCCCTATTTCCCTGGGTTGGTTCCCATTTCTCCAGACTGGACAGGATGCTGTTTTTGGGGGGGAATGCTAAATCCAAAAAAGGATTGAAAGAGAGCACAAACTAAAAATAACAAAATCTTGTGTCAGAGACTTTTGTATAAATGGAAGTTCACTGTCCAAGTATAAGGTTATTAATATTCCTAATACTAATAGCGACACAATCTTTAGAACTCATTGTATGGAACGTGGCTGCTAGAAGTTGACACATAATTTAGGTGGATAGAAGCATCCCCAGAGTCCATCTGCATGCAGAATCTCAGCCTACAGTCCTCCCCCCATTTTCTGGGATCTTACTCTCTCAGAGTCACACACATAATTTAGCCTTCAGTGAAATGATTCTGATGCTATGAGGCTCCCTGAAGAATGGATTCTGTGTAGAGGAGGGGAGTGTGGGCTCCTGACTTCAAGCTGCAGGGAGGTGAGGAGGAATTGATACATCTCCTAAGCACCAAGGACTCAACTCTTTTGGAGATAAGGGCTTTGTCAAAGCATGATGGTTTACTAATAATTCTCTCAAATGAAGAGGGACCCATACTTATCAATTGTCACACATTTAGTAAGAATGCTCTGTGGGGGAATCTGAAGATGGTTGGAAGAGCTGATGATATGGTCGAGGAGATAGGCCACAGACATAGGAAGATTGTTGACAATACAAAGCAGTCTCTTCAACAAAGAGATGTGAGCACCCAGCGGGGAGTGGGAAATACAGTCAGGAGACTTGATGTCTCATAGTCATTCTGACTCTTGATTTCCCTATCCTTTTAGAAAGGCACACTAGTATCATTGAAAGAATTGACTTTGGGATAAGACCAACTTGACTTAAAATTTCAAATACTTCACAAAATAACTAAGGGGTCCTTAAACAAGTTGCTTAACTCCTATGAGGTGCAATTATCTCATGCATTTATTGAGGCATAATAATAGGCACTCTCTCATAAGATTATGTTCATGATTAAATGAAAGCACACATGTGAAGCTCTAAGCATAACGCTTGGTGCATGGGAAGCACTCAACCATTGATTCCTACAACTGTAATATGCAAGGAGAAAGGCAAGGATTGTTTGGAAATAGAAAGGTTTTATTTCCCCTTTCAGCTCTTTACATGCCTGACAGTAAATTTCATAGGAATGCAAACCAAAAAAATAACATATGTAAATAATAATTATTCTATCACTCTATAATACCTTTTGTATGCCTCCTTAGCATTGCTCACTAGATTTGCTAAATCAAATTTACAGAACAATGAAATAGCAGAGGAGGCAAATTACATGCTCCTTGTGATCTTGGACTCCTTTCTGAGTTGCAGTTTTCCCATCTGTAGAATGTAGCTAAGAACACCTACTTCACAGTGCTTTCTGAAAATTTAATTAAAATGTGTATTAAAACACTTGGCATAGAATGGGCTGAAAATAAATGCCTGCTCTATTTCACCACTTTCATTGGCAAAAATTGGGAATAAGACAAAACCACCTGCACAGGGATATTATGGGTATGAAGTCAAATAAAGAGACAGAAAATGGTTGTAAACTGTAAAACTCCAATAATAGCCTTCATGGAACATTTGTTATGTATTGGGCACCACATAACTAGAAAGTGTTAGTCAATTAGATAAACATTAATTGTCTTCTCTATTTAGTACATTATTTCAGGTACTCAGAATGATCTAGCGAGACGAGGGCCAACAGAGAGATGAGCTTCTCCATACAAGATTAGAGCATTAGGGACAGGACTCTGAGGGGTGATTCATTTAGAGTACCAGAGAAGGCTGTAGAGGTGGAAAGGGAAATCCACAGTGTCTTCAGAGACAAGGGAAAAGATATTTTTCATGAATACAGATTCACAGTGAGGGATTTTGCAGAGGAGGCAAGTCAAATTTAGAACAGAGCTATGTCTTCTTGGATTGGGTTTCCGAAAGAACATTGGCAACTTCACTAAGAAGACTGAAGTGTGCAAGTGTGTGTGTGTGTGTGTGTGTGTGTGTGTGTGTGTGTGTGTGTGTGTAGTGGTAAAAGCCATCTTACTGTGTATGAGGAAGTGGTGCGTGAGGAAATGCTGGGGGAGTACTTTATGGGCATTTGGAACTGAGGCTGAGAGAAGGCTGGATAAGACCTGGAAGGAGACTGAGGAGAAGAGGAAGATGTCGCTGTCTTAGTGGTATGATGGAAAAACTTACAGGAAAAGAGAAAAAATAAATAAACAGGTATGACGCAGGATGGTTGGTAGGCAGAAGGACTCTTAGAGGTGACACCTGGGATATTCTACTAAGAGAAGAGACTGTCATTTCATAAGTAGAAAGGGACCAGAGGATAGCAAACAGTGCCATGAGGTCAAGTGAGCTGAGAACTGACAAGGAGTTACAGCATCTAGAATTGGGAAGCAATTACAAAGGCCTTCAATAGCTGGAGCAGAGTAGGAAGAGATAAAATAGTGAGTTGATAGCAAAGAGTAAACATTATAAAAGATCCATAGACCTAGAAGTAGGTTTCAAAAGGCCAGAAAACATGTATCTTCTGAAGAGAGTTGAGATATACATGGGCAGAGGGTAATAGTATGTGAGAGGGGAGGCTAAGGGTACCAGAAGATGAGAGGCTTCTTGGTGGTTGAGACAACAGCATCAAGAGAACTGAGCTTCAGAGCATCCATGGTGAAGGCTGAATACAGAAAGGCTCCCTTCTTCCTATGGGATGGGGATGAAGGATCAAAAGCATAGCTTGTATTTTTAGTCCTTGAACCAGGTCCTGGTCACTAATATCGCCATCCCTGAGTCCATGGCATACAGGCTATCTCAGTATCAATGACAAGGATGGAGAGGCAGCTTTGATGACAACAAAATGTGACTTGAAGGATAATTTGGTGAATCCCTCTATTTTCCTATGGTGGTGGTAGCAAGCTGTGGTTCCAATCTCAGAGTACTAGACCACAGAGTGTGTCCCACTGTGGATGTGGAAGCCTACAGTGCATGTTCCATACCCATACCACAGTCTCTTCTTTCTCCATCTCTGAAATTTCCACCCCAGAGGCCCAAAATCAGTCAGGACCCACAGTCACTTAGAGAAAACTTAACTGTTTCTCTCATTTGTCAAGGTATTGGGGGCCCAGAGTCCTGTGATCTAGCCAAATGCATATTCCTATGTATCCAACTCTTTGACATACACACACAACATGCTGGATGTGGCACATGGTCTTCTTTCCACGTGCTCTGACCCAGCTATAGCCACTCTTCTCCAGCATGGCTGCTTCCTGGTCTTATGCAGGTTCTTCTCCAATGGCACCACCCCACCTTGCTTCTTACTTTTTTGTCTAGCAAGTCTCTTTGGATCTAGAAGGTAGAACAGTGGGCCAATTATCACCTGAGTGCTTGAAAGTAAGAGAGGGTGCTAGGAGAGGGCCTTAGATAGGTGCCAGATCCAAAGAAGATTTAATAACATTTAAAAAAGGATCCTTGGCATCTTTTGTTTTCTTATTGGACCAGTTCTCCAGTATGTTCACATACTAACTTCTGTGGTGTCCAGACTGCGGAGACATGAGGAAAGAAGAGCAAATACCTTACTATCAAGTTCTGCATCTCTCTTTAAGGCTTCAGTTATCTCAAAATTGAATTACAGTAGAGAAAGGCTTATTTGCATTGACAAATGGCAATTAATGGAGGGGATGATTAAAAGTGAGAGAAGCTACTGACCCTGAAATGTCAGTGGTTGGTATGCAAAAGAATTCCTCCATCAAATTTTCTTCTCCTCATTCTCTTCCCTCCTCTTTCCGTGCTTCTCCCTTCTTCTGTCTTTTCCTTCTGCTTGCTCCATCCACAGTTACTAATGAGATTTCTCATGATCTACAGTCAAATGCCATTAATCCCACGGGCATATGAGAGTCCAGCTAAGCTGTCCCATGAACCAATCTTGTAAGCAGTTAGAGCAGGGGAAGCAGCAGGCAGACGGTTCCCCACCCCCTCCTCCAGGGTAATGGCAGTTAAACCAATGAACCAAAGTGGCTGCCCCTAAAGTAATCAATAAATCATTGGGGTCCAAGAGAAGAAGAAAACTCCCCAGAAAACAGTGCTCAGGACATTTGCCATGACCTCCTCTGCCTTGAATGCCCATGGTACACCAGCCACACAGGCGAGCCCTGACTGCTCTCAAGGTACCGCTCCCAGATTCCGCCTGGCCCGTCTCAGTTTCAGACAGAGCTCATTCATTCCAATGGGATGTGACAGGTGCCATCTTCAGGCGCCTGGCTCTGCTCCCAGCAGCAGGGACTGTCGCTGCCTGCAAATCCCCCAAGTGCTATGCTTGTCTGAGGAGAGCAAGCCCTGAGGTGGGGAGATGACCTTTCAAGAACACAGGAACTCAAGGTGGGATGGCAATGTGGTGTTACAAAATGAGCCCTGGGCTAGAAGGCTGGACATCTGGCTTCTAGTCTCATTTTACCTACGAAATTGCTAGATGAAGTTGGGTAAGTCACTTCCCTTTTCTAGATTTCTGTGATGCCCCCTGTGGTGTGAGTTTATACTAGATTATCTCTAAGAACACTTGTGGTGATATTTTATTTGTCTTCCCTAATAAAATTTATCTGAGGGTCAGAGGAATTAGGAGCAAGCCACCACTCACCAACGCTGCCTCTACTTCCCAAACACTCTCAGCCTTAATAAATCCTGAAACTGAAAAAAAAAATCACCTATTTTTTTAAGTCTCCATCTCTAGTTAGAATGTCTTTGGGGATACCTTCTCTAGGGCTTCAATTTTGCTGATTGTCACACCAAATCTTTCACTCCCAAATGGTCACTTAATACTTGTTAACATTACGTTCAAGTTCCACCTAAGAAGCAGAGTCTTTATAGATTATGTCTAGCCTTTTCTCTCCTGCTAAGCCAATTCTGCCTTTGGGACTGAGCCATCTTGATGGAGTACTGCGGGTGGGGAGTGAGGCCTTGGCACTCAGACTTTAACAAGGCAGCTGCTTAAGAGAAGGTTCCCCTCAGCTTTATATTTTTAAATACTTTTATGTTGAAATAATGATACAATAAATAGTTGTTTAGAATATTAAAATGTTGACTTCATGGAAATTGAAAGCAAAGTGATTGTTACCAGAGGCTGGGATTTAAATATTTAATGCAGGTATGTATCAAAATATCACATGGTGTCTTACCAATAAGTACATTTTTATGTTACCATATACCTGTCAAAAATAAATTGCAAAATACTTGTACATACCACCATATTAACAACTGTCCCCTTCCCCCTCATTGGGAAGTATGTTGCATTTCGACTCTGCTCCTAAACATTTTGGGATGCATCTAAGAATAATGAAATTTGTAGTTGGAAAGACTGTTAGGCTTCCTAAGAGCTTCTGAACTCTAAGGGGAATGTCTCCAGTATCTGACACTGGAGGTACATACAGTCTAAAGAGAGTCAATAAGTACATAATGTGTAGATTTCAGTTTGCATATGAATAGCATATTTAAGGAAGGCAGGCACAAGAGAAGGAAACACAGATAACGGTCCAAATATAGGCTTAAAATAGAAGCCAGTGACCTTGGTCAAGTCATTTATCTTACTTGATTTATAGTTTCTTCATGTATACATCAGGGGCTATGTTACTCTCTCCTTCACCAGCTTTCCAAACTTCCCAAAGCTCTATGAGACTCAGATGTGAAAATAGAGATGTGAGCACTTTGTGAGCTGCTTAAACACATAAGGGCCATTGATTTGCAGAGATGAGCTTCAGAGCTAGTGAAGGTCAGGTGCTTCTCTGGCCACAAGTCTGGAGGACTCTGGTAATACATCCAAGTGGGTGCTTCCCTTACTCATCCCCCAAGCACTTGTAACTAGAAGCCACAGAATTTTCTAGATGAAAAAAAAATTCGGTAGTTTGTATCTTTTATAGTCTTTCAAGGGTGTAAGCATACAATGTAGTTCTATCTAGTTCTCTTTATGTAATGCCATTTGCTCTTATTGATTGTGGCAAAGAAGAAATGATCACCTCCCCACTTTTTCTTCTTTGTAACATTTTCTGTGTCCCCCCAGTTTGTACTATTCTCCCTGCCCCACCCTGTTGAGACTTAATGAGTTGAAAAATTCTTTCATCCTGCCTACCTCCTCACTCAAAGAACAAAATGCTTTACAAAATTAAGTGAACTTTGAGATTTTTAACTTGATTTTTATCTTTTCATTCAACTAGAGGGGTATGTGTGTGGGCGATGCACTTGTCAACTGAAAGCAATTTCTCTGCCTCCTTGGGGACTGAATCGTAATCGTGGCTCTGTCTTTCTGATGTCAGGATGAAACTTGCATTTTCTTGAGTGATGTCAGCACACTGACAGACAGCTCCTGGGATCTAGCAAGGAGTACTGGCAGAGAACGAGCAAGGGGGTTAGAGAACTGGAGACTGGTCTCAGCTCATCTTTCTTCCCCTGGGTGACTTTAGACCAGTCACTTAGTTTACCTGACTTTTGTAACTTAAAAACACAAGAACAAATCTCTCCACTTCTATATTACAAAGATTAGTAGAGGTCTTTGTCAGGCAGTAATAAAACAATAGCGTGGAAACTCCATGGAGGCAGTATATTCTAGAATGCTATTAAATAGTTAGAAAGAAAGGTCCAGTTTTCTTTGTACAATTCTAATAACGGATACGAGAGACAAGACCATCTGAGGCTCAAGTTCCACAAAATTCCCTCGTGATTTCATGGATAGAGTAACCATGATCCCAGATAGACTTCCCATGCCAAAAAGCAGGGAGGCAGAATCTTGAGGTCCTTGGTACTGAGATTTCCTTTATTGAGTATGTATGATTTCTATATGGACATTCTGATAGGTATTCTCAAAACAGAATGTGTTGGGAAGCAGGGTTGCTAATCTGCCATTCCCTTCATAGGCCCATAGGTAGAGGACTGTTATTTCTCCTGCAGGACTGGTGGTGGTGGGGACTAAGACTTGCCCTCCATTTCATAGAGCTAGGGGAAGCTGCCATGCTCACATTTATTCACCTGATCATGTAGTGTGGTATTTCAGTCTCACTTCTGATGTTTTAACTTAAAACACTCTGCTTTTTCTACAATGCTTTACCTCCCTCTTCCTTAACGCAAAGAGCCCAACACATAGGATGTTCAAATGGCCTGACTAAGCAGTACCAATATACAAGGATTCTCAGAGAATTCAAAGAGATGAGCTGTGTGGAGTATGCTCATTTTGAATACACCCTGACTATAAAAGTTAAGTTTTAAGAGTTGTTCCATTTCTTATAGTACATATTTATCCATTTCCCCAAAAGGAGTTAAGTTAAAGTGATCAATTTTCCCAGATGGCTACCCCAAGTTTTCTTGTAGCTTAGACGCAGTGGGGAAAGAGTGGTAGAAGGTGTATAGGGGCAGATTTATTTCCTTGGTATTATACTTTTTCCAATTTTAGCGACCATAAAAAACTCCAATGAGTAAACTGTGAAATATATTTTTTCTGGTCTTTATGCCCAGAATATTTTTGTTTGTTTGTTTTGCAAGGAAGATTTCCTGAGGATTGAATACAGGGTGTCTTACATGCTAAGAAAATTATTATTTTGAGATAGGGTCTCAATTAGCTGCCTATACTGACCTGGAATTTGTGATTCCATGCTTCGATCTTCTGAGTAGCTGGGATTACAGGTCTGTGTCACCATGCCAGGCTAGAAATTCTTTTTTTTTTTTTAGGGGTGAAAGTCTGACAGAGATCAGAGGAATTAGGAACAGCTGCCAGTCTCACCTTAACAAAGCTGCTTCCAAAAGAGAGCATGATTTCCTATTCTTCCGCGTGTATATCCCTTTCTGTTCTGTTCTTCCATTGGCTCTCTCAGCCTAGCTACATCACTTCCTGTCAGTCTGTATAGATCTCCAGAATTCTATGGTTGATGTTGGGATTAAAGGCGTGTGTCTCCACGATGACTTTGTTCCTAGCGTGACCTGGAACTCACAGAGATCCAGACAGACCCTGCCTGCTAGATGATAGGATTAAGGAAGTGTGCTAACATTGCAAGGCTAGAAGCTGACCTTGTTCCTCTGATCCTCAGATAAATTTTATTTGGAGACATAGATAAAATACCACCACACCAATTTTCTGAGGAACAACTGTCTTGATTTCCAAAGTGGCTGAACAAGTTTGCATTCCCACCAACAATGGAGGAGTGTTCCCCTTGTTCCACATCCTCACCACCATGAGCTGTCACATGTGTTATTGATCTTACCCATTTTGACAGGGGTAAGATGTAATCTCAAAGTAGTATTGATTTGCATTCCCTGATGGCTAAGGATATTGAACATCTCTTTGTTTCTTGGCCATTTGAGTTCACTCTGCTGAGACTTCTCTATTTAGATCTACACCCCATTTTTTTTAAATTGGGTTATTTGTTTCATTGATATCTAGTCTTTTGTTTATTTATGTAATTTGGATATTAGTCCTCTATTGGATGTGAAGTTGGTAAAAATCTTTTCCCATTCTGTAGGCTGCCACTTTGTCCTATTGACAGTGTCTTGTGCCTTACAGAACCTTTTCAGTTTCGGTCCCATTTATTAGTTATTGATTTTAGTGCCTGCACTATCAGTGTTCTGTTCAGAAAGTCATCTCCTATACCAATGCATTCAAGGCTATTCCCCAGTCTCCCTTCTATCAGGTTCAGTGTGTCTGATTTATGTTAAGGTCTTGATTCACTTGGACTTGAGTTTTTGTGCAAAGTGATAAGTATGGATTTATTTGTATTCTTCTACATGCAGACATCCAGTTAGACCAGTACCATTTATTGAAGATGTTTTTTTTTTTCCCATTGTGTATTTCTGGCTTTTAGTGGAATGCCTTTGAGTTTCTCTCCATTTAATTTGATGTTGGCCATGGACTTGCTGTAAATTCCATTTATTATGTTGAGGTATGTCTCTTGTAACTCTAATCTCTCCAAGACACTTATCATGAAGGCATTAGTTGGATTTTGTCAAAGGCCTCTGCATCTAGTGAGATGATTGTGTGGATTTTTTCTTTCAGTTTGTTTGTAGGGTGGATTACATTTACTAATTTTCATATATTGGACATCCCTGCATCTCTGGGATGAAGCCTACTTGGTCATGGTAGATGATCTTTTTGCTGTATTCTTGGATTCAGTTTGCAAGTATTTTATTGAGTATTTTTGCATCTTTGTTCATAAAGGAAATTGATTTGTAATTCTTGTTCTAATTCATTTTATAAGATCACAATTACCCTGACACCCAAACCATACAGTTCTAACAGGCTAGAAATTCTTATTCGGTAGAACTGGAGTAAGAGCAAGGAGTGAGTGTGCATTGTTATAGCACCTTCCAATTGATGCTTCTTTTCCATAACACCATACCTTGAGAGACAATGATCAACGACAAGTTTTAAAGGCCTTTGAGTCTTAGAGTTGTACTTAATTATCAATCATTGTTTGCCTGGGTAACAAGCACTTTTGTACTTCAGGGGAAGAAAAGTCTGAAGTTTTCTTTTACAAGGTTAACAAGTCCCTAGAATGACTTCATCACTGTGGCTAAAGACCTCACAGTAGACTCCGACCTACATTAGGAGCAGAGTTCATGGCTGAGACAGCTAACAGTCAAGCTTTAGGCCTTGAGCTGTCAGGACAAGGACAAAGATGTCCAGTATGCCCTTTATTAGCATACACCTAGGAATGACGGGTTACAGATCCATGCCATTAGACTCCTGACTCCTTGATGTGGCTTCTAAGGACTCCTGTGTACTATGAAAGATACCCTAACTGGATATGTGCCCCTATATGGGAAGTGAGCCTTGCATTTTACTCATAAACCAACTTCTTCTGCTTTTTCCTAGTCACCAAAATGACCAATGCTACTAGCACAACCCCAAATTGCAGTCCCAAGTCAGTATATCTGGCTTAGTCCTTTGTTCAGTAGAGGTATTATTGTTTGTTTGTTTTTTTATGAGTAGAGTTTTCTAACTCTAGAGAATAATGTGTTTATTAAAGAAAAATTGGAATATGCTACAATATGAAAATAATAAAACAGTTGAAATTGTCCATAATTGCATTGCCTTAATACAATCATGATTAAGATTTTTCTGCACTACCTCTTGGCTTTTTTTTTCTACATAAAGACATATTATTTATTTGTACTGTCTGGATTATAGTGTTCACACATTTTGCATTCTGACTTATTTTCACTTAAAAATATCATAAGTGTATTTTCAGATTATCATATAAGCTTCCAAATTATATATTTAAAAATAATTGCATAATAATTCATCCATTGAACCACAATTATTTGCATGGCTAAGTATCTGGCACCTACAGGACATTTGGCAAATATTTGTTGAATAGATTAGGAGATTGGTGGATGAATACACTGCCCTATTATGTGACATTTAGTTAAAGATAAACATTTTTCAGATGGAAATTTATTATTTTCTTTTTAGAATTGTGAACTCCATATTTCCCTTTCTTCCTTTACCATCAAAAGTGTAGATTCTTTGGTTTGCCTGAAGCTTGCTAATGACTATTAGCATCCACACTTTACATATGAGAAAACCAACAGGTTGAACAACTCTCTCAAGATTACATACCTACTGCAGAGCACAGCTGGATTTCCCATCTAGGTTTGGGAATATTTTGGCATTTTTTCCTTTACCACATCACAGTTCTTGAAAAACAATAACAACAACAAAACAAAACAAAACCCAAACAAACAAACAAAAAATGACCATAGAAAAGGATCACTTCCTGGGTTTAGACTTCAGTTTGAGATATTCTGAAAGCAAGACAGTCAGTTACTAAAGACCTAGAACAGGGACAGGTAGCCTTTTTGTCATGAGCAAGTCAAACAAAATTCCATTTAGTTGAATTTTTTTAAGGAGGGAATCTGTTGAGGTCATTAAAGAGGCTGGTGCTGGATGAGCTCTGAGAGGAGATCAGGTCAATATCCAGAACCTGAAGGTGGGCTTTTCTAGGTGGCAGCCTTGTTTGGCTTGGAGTATTTACACAGCAGAAATTGGTAAAGGAGGAGGTATGGTGAATGTTTGCTATCTTTGATTGCTTTGAAAAGATATGAGAAATTGCAAATGGTTTAGAAAACGATGGAAAGGATGAGGGGTATCATGTTTCCCAGAAAGAAAGGAAAATGAGTTGAAGCCCTTTAAATTCTAACTATAGCTCTATTTTGCTAAGAATTACATGGCTGAGAACAGGTGATTTTATGCACCCCTTTTGCCACAGTAACACTAATATCAGTGGTTAGCCAAGCAAATGTAATAACTACCCTCCTCAAAGGACCTGTGATTGCAACTTCCACTCTTCAGGTCTTAAACTAGCTGTTGGAATAGGATTTTTCTTATTTCTTTACACCTTCTCCCTGCATTTTGACTGACAGAGCACCATTTTCCCAGTGGAGAAAAACCTGGACACAGAGTCACAGCTATACATTTAGCAATGAAGAACAAGGGTAGAAATTACTGTGGGTCTTTGGACTTGAAGGGAAAAAAGAAAATGGCTTTAGAAATTCTTCTTGCCCAGTGTATTCTGCAATGTAGTCCATCTCTGATGGCTCTGTCTACCTCAGGATTGAGGAGGGGTAGAGCTGGTTTACCTTCACCAGGAGTCCCAAACATTGAGCCCACTGCAGTAATGTCTTGCATATGTATATAAAAATTAAAAATACAAAGCCTTAAGAGAAGTGCAAAGAAATCTAATACAGTACCACCCCTCACTGAAATATCAAATATCAAATTCTTTCTAAAAATAAATGTTGATGCCCCTCGTGTGCCAGTGCTCTGACAAAAGCATAAGGCCTTGGCTGTAAGTTAGAAGCAACTGAAGGCACCCCACATTTACAGGTACTCGACATTAGGGCAGGTAGGAATCAAACTCCTTAAAACAAAATTTCGCAGGTAGAACATTGCTCACTTTCCTGAGAAAATCTCAAGGCCAAGGCTATAAAATTCCTCTCAGATTCTTCCCGGAGAAAACCAAACCAAACCAAATATCTCTCCAATTTACATTCTGGGTTCTCTACAAAGAATCAGTGCTTTAAAATCCATATAGGATTTGGCGCTACACTAGGTGAAGTGAGGATTCTCCTAAAATGGGTGAGGGGAGTGGTAGGCAGGAGTGGGAAATGTTCCCAAGGATTCAGGCCTCATTTAGATTCAGGGTTTGGGGGGCCAGTACTAATTTCCGCTGAGACTGGGCTTCCTGACAGTTAAGATGACCTCCCTAAAATGTGGGATTTCTAGGGTCTGGGATAAAGTCTCACCCTCAGATCTGAGGTTCCCTGGGACAGGTGCACCATGTTGTCCTCAAACGGAGCTTCTGGAAACAGGTCTGATTTTAAATGTTTCACCAAGGGCAACTGGGGGTCCAGGAAAGACCTTCACTCCTTCTCAGATTTGGGGTTCACCGGGGCTGATGCCTTTGCCCCTCAAAATGTGAGCTCCCAGAGGGTAGGGGCAGGGTACTGTCCTCAAAGTCACAGGTTCTCTGGACAGGAGCTGTGTCTTGGACTCCCTCTGCGTGGGGGAAGGGGCTGCAGGGCCAGAGGCCCTCCCCTCCGGCGGGAGGGGGCCTCCCATGAGGCCCTGCCCCCTTTGTGACATGCTTGAGGTGTCCGGTGACCAAGATTCTCAGAGCTGGGTGAAGGGTGCGGCCCAGGGCGTGGTCACCGGGGGCTACTTAGAGCAGCCCTTGCGGGGCGACTGCACGGAGGTTAGCTGCGAGGCTGCCGGGCACTCAGCACTGATTATGGCGTGGATGCTGGACTGCCTTTTCGCATCGGCCTTTGAGCCCCGCCCCCGCCGTGGTGAGTGGGGCCCACCTTGTCGCAGGGCTGGGGTGCTCAGCTGGGGGCTGCCGGGGGCTGCAGCCCCGGCTGGGTGCCCTAGGGCTTGGCTCCCCACCCCCCTCTTGCCTCCTTTCCCGCTGGCTTTTAGCTAATTGTTCTTGGCTCAAGGGACTGCCCCGTCGAGGACCCGCATAAATCACCAGCTTTGCCGGGAACTCAGAGCAATCGCACTAATGGCTCGGCAGGACTCGGGGCGAGCGCGGGGGAGGAGTCGCTGGCTCTATGCTCAGGCCGGGACAGCCAGAGCCTCCTGGTCAGAAAGCTGTCCCGCAACCCAGGGATCTAAAGGCCCCAGGAGGACCTTCTCTTGAGGGACAGCCAGAACCCAGGGACTTCGACTTGGAGGTGGGGTTTCCTTTTGCCTTAAAGCTTGTCCCCATTGTCCCAATCTCAATTAAAGGATAGCAGCCATGGCCCCTTTGAGTTGTCTAATTCAACCCCTCCATTTAAGAGATGATGACATTGAAGCCCAGACAAGGGAAAGGCCTGCCCAAGGTCACCCACAGAGTTGGCAGCCAATCTGGGACAGTTTAGGCTCTGCTAACTGCTCATTGCCCCAAAGTTCTCAGTTGTAGAGGCCTGGGGTCTTTATTCTGGGTCTTTCCTTGGGTAACTGAGGTCAGTGCTTGGTTCCCTTACATCCATGGAATGGAGGGCATAAACATGCAAACTTCACAGCTCCTGTGAAAGTTGTGGATCCCATTTCATCCTTCTGGAAATGCCTTCTACAAAGTAGATTGGGTAAACTTATTTTCTTTTTTGAAGTTTCAGGACGCTGGTGAGTTATTTTGGAGATTCCCTAGGAATCGCCCCTCCCCCCATTACCCCCATCCACACTGTCCTTCACTTCCCTTTGACAAGCCCCACCCTCTCCATGCTGCCACCTGCCCCTAGCCACCTGTTTTTCCATAGTCTCCAACTCCAAAATCTATATTGGTGAGAATGCGTCATTGGTCACCAGCCATAGACCAAACCTGGAGTTGTCTCTCCTTTCTTCTGCCCCCTCACAGGCAAGGGAGGGGAGGCAGTAAGAGGAGAGGCCAAAGAAACTTAATTCATCAGAGATCTGATTCTAGTTCTTACCAACCCCAGCACCCTGCTAACAACCACCCCAGTAGTCTAGTTTCCTGCTAAGAGACTGAAACAGCTTAGCCAGTTCAAGTACACACTCTGACAGGTCATAAGCTCTCTGAGCTTAAAAGGGATCTGCAGCCACTGAAGGGTAAAGTTTTTCTTTTCTATGTCTTTAAAGTGTGTGATCCTGGTGAAAGAAAAAAATAAAGAAGGAAGAAAGGAAAGAAAGAAAGAAAGAAAGAAAGAAAGAAAGAAAGAAAGAAAGAAAGAAAGAACGAACGAACCTGGNATAAAGAAGGAAGAAAGGAAAGAAAGAAAGAAAGAAAGAAAGAAAGAAAGAAAGAAAGAAAGAAAGAAAGAACGAACGAACCTGGGTGTAGTGGCATTAGCCTGTTAAAGCCAGAACTAAGAATGCTGAAACAGGAGGATTGAGAGTTCAAGGTCCACCTAGGCTAAATAGTAAGTTTGAGGCCAGCCTGAGCTATAGTAAGATGAAGGAGGAAGGGAGAAGGGGAAAGAAATAGAAAGAAGGGGAAGGAAGAACTTGAGGGAGGGAGGAAAAGAAGGAGTCTTATGTCTTTTAAGGCCTTAAGTCTTGAACACCCTTGAAGGTTGTTGTGTGACTCCAGTAAGATCAAGGTTATGAAAGCTCCTCCTTATGGGAGGAGGTCAGTATCACACAAGAAATCCCATTTCCATCATAAAACAAGGTCTATCATAATCAATGGGTAATTTATGTCCTGAGGGTTTCTACTTGTGACTCTGGAATGCAACATTGTCAGCCTTCCCCATCCTACCAATTAGTCCAGTTCTTATCTTGTTCTAACCTCCCCAGTTTCTTCATTGGTTTAATATTGGCAGGGCTCACCTCTAGCTGCTCCTCTTGGAACATGCGCCAAGTTATAAATGCCAACGACCAGACCAAAAGAGGATTTCCAGCTGTGCCCTGTAAATATAGCCCTGAATGGCTGACTTACTCTCTTCTGGAAGCCTACACTGCACCCAAAGCACAAATGTACATAGCCATAAATATGTGTATTTGTACATATCCCGAGTCCATGCATACTCCCGCACAAAGCATGAACAAACAAAAATGCACTATACATGGATTGAGTAATTCCCATACAACACAATACTACTCACATCATACACATGCGCCATGCACACATCCCATGCAAATTCTGCACATTTGATAGAAAGACTATTTATGCTGCAATTATTTTCAAGTAAAGCTACTATAAAAATTAAGTAAACACAAGTTCTTTTCACAGTGGCCATTCTCTGTTTAGTCAGTGTTTAAACACAAGTACAAGACTTTCTCTTTGCTGCTGCATTTCCAACTGGTGAGCTCTGTCCACCAAATGTTCCTATAGCACAGCACTGCCTACACCAGGTCTATTACCCACACAATAACAGTTAATATATGTAAAGTGCCACCTAAATACTGGGCTTTTGAGCTCAGCTTTACATGCATGGTCTCACCTAAGTTACACAACATCACTTTTAAATATAAAATAAAGGCTAGGGTACAAATTTTGACCAGGTAAGAGTATACTCTATTGCACCCCCACTGGGAAAAACTGCAACAGCAACATGAAGAGTAACTTTGGGAGTGGAATAACTATTGATATTCTATGGTATTATAATTGCCCTTGGTTCCTCTTTCCAAATGCCTTTTAAAAATTTGTAGACATCAGAGATGTGAGAGATAGATGGCTACAGATTGAGCAGAATGCGCACGGTATTCTAAATAGTTCCTTTGTCAGAGTAGTCTTTTGAGGTTGTCAGTGTCAATGGATAATTATATGAAGGCCTTTGGGAAAGATATCACTAAGATCTGGGAGGCATAGGGGTGGCAGAAAGGCCTTCTTTCTCAAGGAAAGGGAAAGCACGATTGACCCATTTGAAATCTTCTTCCTAGTTCACCCTTGGCTTAAGATTTGGCCTTAAGCAATGGGACTTCCATACAGCAGCCAAAACTCTGAAACTGGAGGGACCCTGAGGTCCACTTCACATACAAATTTAATCTTTTCTTAGAGATGATACCTAATCTATTTGCTGAGGCCAGGCCTACGTGGGCTACAGTAAGACTATTTTCCAGATCAAGGTCAAAATTGTCAATGAGACATCACACTTCCCTGGCCAGGGGATCAGATAAATATGCAATTCACTAAGGACATCGCTTCCCAAAATTCCTTTGTGAATGACTTAATTTCCACCTCAAGATGTTTCCCCATAAGGAAAAAAAAAGTATGAGACTAGAGTTAAGCTTACCAGGTCCAGCCACACACTAGTTACCAGGAGGATGAAACGCAGAATTTGTGTGATGAAAACTGGCAGAAATAATCCGTTTGCAAATGTACCCTAGGCTCTACCAGTAGAGATGACATTCATCAAGCTTAAATATCAAATGACAGAAAGCACATTGAACATTGGGAGAGCAGGACACCAGGTCCCTGAGGGTGATTATGGCAATTGTGAAATCAACATCATTCCCTTGTTTTCACACTTAGCTAGTAAGACAACCTAAATGACCAACAATAGCGCAGTGACTAGTAAACTTTATGACATATCTTTATGACATATCTACTTGATAGTATACAACCATAAAATGGGGTCTGTGAAGAATATATCACAGTATGGAAAACAGCATGATCAGAGCTGTCACAAGTACATTTGAGAAAGACCAGAAGAAAATTCACAGGAGGGAAACTGAGAGATTCCATAAAAGTAGCAAAACAGTACTTGTTTTTTTTTTTTTTACTGTTTTCCTAAATCTGCATAAAATTTGTCGTTAAATTATCCTTTAAGTTTTAAAAGGTTATAAAAAAGGGTAATCAAAGAGCTATGACATGCAATCAATTTATACACTAAACTTAAATTCCATTATACATAGTTCATTCTAAACATTTTCCTTTTGTATTTTTGTTTAAATATAATGATTACATCAAATCAGCTGATCATTATCTTCCTGGTGATTGTGAAATGTCCCCTATTGCTGGGTGAGAAAAAGGCACAGCTGGTTGGAGTCCTAGGCCTCCTAGTCCTGATCCTACAGTGTTGTTACAAGCCTGTTACTTCACCTCTCTTAAAGTGACATGCCTACATTATTGGGTTATTAATGACAGTAATACTTATCATTGCTGCATGTGAAATTATATGAAATTATTTTTATGCTTCAGTTATCAAAAGATATATATTTTGTTTCTTCTCCAAATATTTACCAACAACCAGGCACTCTACATAAACTACTTCTTTTTACCTCTAGAACAACTCTCCAAGGTATTATTCTCCTTGGAAAATAAGCCAGGAAAAGTTCTGTAATTTGCTCATTTTTACACAGTGACTGGGGGAAAATTACAATCACTTTTGGTCTAACTTAAAACTTTGAGTGAAAGTAGAAAAGATCATAATTACAAAAACTCCAAATACTCTACTGCCACACAGCAGATATTTCCAAAGTGGTCAGTATGATATCATTGCCGATGCTTTGCCCAGGCTCCAAATTCTAGAGTTTGAACTATCTGAGGGCTTGTAGTTTCCTTTCTGTGAACAAGTGCACATTTCAATGGGGAGATGCAGTGCAAACACCACCTGTGTCATTAGAGCTGGGGCTGTGAGTCACTAGGAAACGATTTCTGTTTCCTTCTGGCAGTATCATTTGTTCTCACATGCATGCGCAGAAGTGGTACATGGGATGTTTGATGAGCCTTGGCAGAGCCTGTCACGTCTCAGATACACCTCTTGAGAAACCACGCGGCTTCCTCGGATGGGCACACAGTACCCAGCAGCCGGTAGGTCTCTGCTTAATAAGGAAACCCATGCAGCTCTATGGGCTTATCCTAAAGTGCTGCTCCAACTGTTCTCTGTATGGTTTAGCTGACTCTTGTTATCCCTCTCACTTTTCCTCTCAAAGCAGAGGCTCCAGGGCCATCTCAGATGCACATAGAACTACTGCTATAATAATATCTTGAAGAGTGGATGCCAAGGGTCACTGAGGGATGGGAACATGTAGGACACTTTGGTAAAGGAGAGGGTGGGATTTAAAGCATCTTTCAAAGACAAAGAACATAAAAAAACTGTCCTGTTGAAGCTCTGGCCCCCAGGGATATCAGTACTTTTCTCATCTTTTGTAGTTTTGGTCCCTCTCTAGAATTACACCCACCCAGACCATCCCCCACACCCATCTCTTAACCTTACTTTTGGCTTAAGTGTAACTAACTTTAGCTTGTAGTAACTTGCTTTGATCTCTAGAGGGAGGCAATAGCATCAGGGAGGAAGGGGCACAGAATAGGGTCTTGTCCCATGTCACCACTTTTGACAAAGGGGAGAGTTAATTTTCCTTTAACTGGGAGCAAATAATTAAGTACTCAATAGAGACTTAATTTTGATTCTGTCATATATCTCAGAGAACCACAATCCCCGCCCCCCATCTTCCTCTTACCCTTGGGGTTTGCTAGAATTTAGGAACTTTTCTTGATTTCCAGGGTAGAGATGAGGGGAAAATACGAAAAAATCGTAAGGCAATCTTGGCAAGAAATAGTCTCTCATATTTTTTTTAGCACAATAACACCTATTTAGGAGACAAGATTGGGGCTGGAGCTGCAGCTGGGGTTAGGGAAGTCTGAACACGTAGCAAAAGATTTCAGATATTCTTTTGTGGAGTATTAGGTCTCAAACCCAGGTCTCATTAACAGTACCAGAAGAAACTGCAGAGTGAGAATTGGACTTAAGGTCCAGTTATTCTGGGGCTGTGTTAGGCTGGCCAAGACATCATTCTAAAAGAAGGGGCTGTTTCAAGAGTGTCAGACAAACTAGTAATGAGAAACATTATCAGCTTAGTTAGTGGCACCACACCCCGAACCTCCTGGTTGAGATACTCTGTGCTCCATAAGAAAGGGGGGAAATGGAGAAGGAAGTTGACTATCCTTTTCTTGAACATTGGTTTTGAGTGTCAGGTTTTTGTCTGGTGCTTTCTATGGTTCATCTCATTTTGTCATCTAAGCAATTCTAAGGCAGCCATTTTGCAAGTGGGGAAACTGAGGCATAGAAAAATGAAGTAGCCTTCCCAAGACCACACAGCAAGTGTGATCTAGCTGGAATACAACTTCAGAGCTCTCTTATTCCAATGTCTGTGATTTTTCTCAGCTCCCACAGAAAAGACAAAAGACCTGATGCTCAATGACGTTATTTTCATGGGGAAATGAAGATCTCTTTCCACAGTAAGATTCACATTTTATTGCCTTGAGCCTGTAGATCCTTATGTTTTTAGGATGAAGGCAAACAAATCTCAGTTTATGTAGAGAAGTAATCTGGAGGTACTAAGGCACTTTCATCTTTAGTATTCTTCATTTAGTCCTCTTTCTGGAGGGACACACTTCCCATACTCCAAAGAAAGGGAAATTTATGGTAGCTATTTTAAGATATAAGGAAATTGGTGTAAGGTGTGTGTGTTTATGTGTGTGTGTGTGTGTATTTCCACAATGGTGGGGGTGGTTCTGGTAGCCCCATCTTATTTCATCATTTACATGACTCTTGAGTGAGGGTGTCTTAAAGTATGTTAATACCCTCTGGCCTTAGAAACCTCCCAAACCTGGAGCCTTTAGCTTCTTCAGAGCTTGCTCCCATTTCACAGGCATGAACACTGAGGCAAAAGGTCTGTGTGGATGCAAGTGGATTACCTGGATTTTAAACAGGTAATAGTGGTGTGTGTGTGTGTGTGTGTGTGTGTGTGTGTGTGTGTGTGTGTGTGTGTGTGTGTGTGTGTGTGTGTGTAATGGGACACAAGAAGAGAATCTTCTAGAAAGGAGAGGACACAACTGGTTGGCAGTGAGGAAGCAGAAATGAAGATGGTGTGTTCAGAAGGGGAGGGTAGGAGTGTCAGAGTAACCTATGAAGGGCTGAATGCCTAAGACCAGCTGTTGAGAGAGATGAATTTTGTCTGAGCTCCTTGTACAGATGTAAATGTAGTGAAATCAAAGGTTTCAGGTGGTCTCTGTCCTGTGAATCTCAGACCTTCCACCTCTAGTCTTTTTCTACCCCCAAAGCAGCCTTTCTGTGTACCTAATACTTTAAGAAACGCTTTTCCTGCCCCGCCCCACCCAGGATGAGGTGCTGACCCAGGCCCAGCTGGGGGGCAGCTTTATGGATGTTCCTACTGCTTTTCATCCATACACGAGGCTCATTTGTGCCAGTTGAAAGGGCACAATAATAACAGAGGCAATTTAAATCGTGCTTCTCACTTTCCCCCCTGAAAAGTGGCAAAGTGACTCACCGCCACTGAATTGTCCCTCTCTCTCCACCCCCTGACCTCTTTGCAGCAGTCCAGGATGGTTCCCTGGGGGATCAGTTGGGAGCCAGTGCTTCCAGCCATCCTTTGGCTGTGACTAGGCTGACACCACGCCCCCCATAAATGTGTTCTCCCAAATGCAATGTATTGTTTTAATTAGAATTTCTCAGATGAAGCCGATTGGAAAGCAATAGAGCAGCATGAGCCTCGTTAGGCAAGCACAGTGCCCCCCCAAGCATGAATAACACAAAATAGGGACCATTCAGTAATTATTTTGGGGGGGGGGTTCTACTTGTTTTTCTATGTGCGGTTTGATATGGAATTCACTGCATAGCAGCTTCTATTGGGGGGGCTATAAGAACAGGTCTGGGGGAGCTATGAAACAGTCCCATACTCCTCCCTTATCCGTCACCTCCATTCCTCCCCATTTTCAATTCTGCCATGCTATGACCAGAAAAAAACACTTATTCTCGGTTTTCTTTCAGCACCAGCCTAAGGAGAGCTCCCAGAACCAGAGCTGGTGAGGTGCAATTAGATGGAGAAGAGAGACAAAGTAATTATGTTGAGTACTCTTGGTACTGTCAGTAAACTCAAAAGAAAGAAGCCCTGGGAAACCATATTGTTTGATAAAGACTTCACTGTCTAGCAGGAATCAGAGTACTTTTATTGAAACTGCCTGCTATAGCAGAATGATTTTAGGGAGCAGGAGAGACCTGAGTTCAAATACCAACTCTGCCTCCTATGATCTGCATGACATTGGGAAGAGGACTTAACTACTCTGAACCTGATTTCTGAAGTGTAAAATAGTGATAATTATACCTCTATCTACTTCACAGCCTCATTGTGAGGACTGAAGGGGATAGTACATATAATGACACTTAGCCACCATGCCTGGTACACAGGAAATGCTTCATAAATGAAAACAGTATTATGATGATTATTATCATTCCTCCTATATACTAGGCTGTCTCTGTAACAGTCCCACATTTGAAAGGAGGGTCTAATAAAAACAATTATGTGTGATCACGCCATAAGTATGAAGAGTGTAATTGTGATAGCCCAGAGGAGGCAGCCCTCAACTAGGAGGGAGGGGTAGAAAAAAGCAGAGAAAGTTTTGTGATTCTTGAGTTAAGTCTTAGAAAAATAAGTAGGAGTTTGTCATTAGGCCCAGGGGAAAAGGGCTTCCAGGCAACTGAATCTGCCCACACAAAGTCAAAGAGGTGTGAAACAGCCAGGCCTTGAACAAATAGTTGTGCTCAGCTGGAGACAAACTGGGACCTCCTGGTGGGGTGGTGGTGACATGGGTCAGTGATCAACAATCTTTCCAGATTACTCCCACTAGCCCCTGCACCGCGCATTAGGCGCCCTACCTGGTCAAATCTCGTGCGAAGCCCTCCTCTTCGTTCTCTAAGCAGAAGGTAAGTTCACACCCTGCCTCAGCGGACCTGGCAGGCACGGCGATGGGAGAGCTGACCTCCACCGAGGAGATCAAATCACCTGGGGTCTTCTAAATAATCTTGTGCTTTCACACACTGCACCCATACACTCCCATGATCTCCCTCTAAGACACACAGTATTCAATCCTCTGTGCAAGCATATAAACTGGACACACACATTCAAACCACATACTTGAACATATCAATTAAAATACACATAAAACCCTCACATGCACAAATCTTTGAACACAAGCACTTCAGTACACTTACAGAGGTGCCTTGCTCACAGATGCACACTCTACACACCACAATAAACAGTACCTGTAAAACCACACTGACATACTACATATAAGTGTAAGGACACACCAAATATACATATGCACACAAGCTTCAGTAGGCACACATACTGTTAACCTACATACACTCACCACAGCAGACCCACAGACCCCCGGCAGAATTACACACCCAATACACCTATATCCAGACCGCACCCTCATAGTCAGTCTACAGTCAGGCAGAATCATACATCCTACAAGCATGCACACACAAACTGCACAAACACATGCCTCCTCCTGTCAGAGAGCAAAGACACCACACCAAACACTTGAGTTAAAACATGCACCTCACCCCCCCTTGCACACATATGCCTGGCCACACGCGGACACATACACAGATGTATGGTACCCGCGCGCGCTCACACGCGTACATGCATACATACATACACATACAGCCCGCCCCCTCCTCTCAGGGCGGAAGAGAAGGGGGCGAGGAGTGGAGGCGGGGAAGAAAGGAGGGAGGATGGGCGTGCAAGGCGGAGCGGGCACAGAGGCTCTTTTCCCTTTGACCTGAGGGTGTTGCCCCTCTGTCCCAGGCCAAGACAGTGAGTTGGGTCCAGGTATGGTCCAGTCGGAACCCAGGAAAACAGGAAAGTCCGGGGATTTCACCAGCAGGCGCGAGCACTCTGCAAGGACCCTGACTCAGATTGTGGTCGACCCCGCTGGAGGCTCCTCCTCCAAGTACCCTCCCCCTGTCCCATCTATTTGACCTCTGCCCCTCCCCCAGGGTGTGCTACTTCATTTTTACCCCTGGGAGTGGACATCTGAGGAGTGTGGAGCTTTATTGGTTTCAAAAAGTAAAGAGTTGAGATTTGCATAGAAGCTTTTTTGCGAAACCCCTAGCTTCTATGTCGAAGACTTGTCTTAATGGAGAGCTCATTATTTTGCACAGCAACAGATTTACTACATAAAAGGCAGTGGCAATTAGAAATCACTGACTCTGCGCTGGACACAGAGTAGGAAGCTGTAAACGACCCCCCCTCCCTTTACATCAGCAAATCTGGCATGGCTATTTGCAGCCTGTGTTTGCTCTCACTCAGTTAGAGCACTCTCGCTCTCTCTGTCTCTCTCTCTCTGTCTCTCTCTCTGTCT
>LZPO01097116.1:592456-627812 GCA_001675575.1 Neotoma lepida
ATAGCTGAAACTCCAAGAGAGGTACAAAGATGTTGGACTGGGATAAGGGGAGGGGGGCTGGAATGTTAGAAATGAAGCCAAAGCTAGACTGTGGGTCAAGATGAGACTTTCATTTGATAGATTTTAGGCTTGCTAATGTTGGTGGGGTTTGCTAGACGTTGTCTACAGCTGCATTTAAATGCATATGTCTTTGGTTTAAATGGTCATTTTTGGTTGTTATTTGGTGGTCAAGCTTTGGTGTTCACTTCGGGTTCAGGGTATGTGCTTTGCAATAGAAGAAGCTTTAGAATCTATGGGCTTTCATCTTGGCTTCATCTAAAAGCCACAGAAACAGCCCTCATTTTTTCTCATGCTGGACCCCAGTTATCCAGCAGTCATTTCTGGTATCTATGACTTGCTATTAAGGTAAATGAGTAAAAGAGAATTTTGTTGATAAAACTCAAGTATATTTTCTTTCTAGATTGTATAGCTCATTTATTTAGACTATTGTATGATAAATATTTTTCTGACCTCTTCTCTGTCAACAGCCATGTTATCTGATCTTTGAATTTGAAGCCCCCCCATAATAATATATAGAACATATTTGTAAACCTTCATATGAGAGGAGAGCTTAGAAAAATGATACGAGGCTGCTTCCTTTTGTCAAAAGGCTTAGTTCTCCATGTCTCAAATTACTTTCTCTGCTAGAAACTAGCCATAAACATATCCACACAAACCATAAACTTGGAAGCCATCCCAAACTTTTCCTTTCCATTAAAATTAATTTTGCCCTAAATCTTATCATTTCCATGAAGGATCTCTGGCATACGTAACCAATCCTTTGCCCCTTAGCTGATCTACCTGCTTCAAGCTTTCTACTCAAACTAGGGTTTTCATGGCTCACTTTCTGCCTAAAACCCTATAGTAGTGCTCTATTTCCTGGAGAAAAAAAGGTCTACATTTTCAGCATGGCATTATAGGGCCTTTCATGATTTATCTTCTTCCACCTTCTGTATATTGCTTTAAGTAGATGTCAATTTTTCTTCCATCTCTTTGCCTTTGCACAAGCTGTTATCTCTCTGTCTGTCTCTGTCTCTGTCTCTGTCTCTGTCTCTGTCCTCTCCCGCCTCCTCCCTATGATCCTGTCTCCAGGCAGACTTAGATATTTTCTCCTTTCTGTTCTCACAGTACTTTGTTTATACCTTTGCCAGCTGACATATCAAAAGGTTTTATAAACTGTTGCTAACCTGCGTATGTCTTTCACTGCACTATTCAATCTTTTATGAAAGGAGCAGTATTAAAGTGGGCAATTAATACAGATTTCTTCTTTCCCTTTTAATGAAGGGTTGAAAGAACAAATGAGTAACAGAGGATATGATAAAAGATGCTATGTGGGGTCCAGGGAGGTCTCCACTGAGGAATGTGCAGCCTGAGCACAGTATCAGATAGGGCCATGGAGGAAGGCCATATAAAACACTTTTGCCATTACATTAAGACAAACATCACTGTGATCCCTAATTCTGTCCAGGGTCTCACTAGAAGTGGTCTAGAGATGAAGCTTGTTTTTATAAAAGTTGACTTTCCCCCCTAAGAAGTGCAATATAATCAGGTTTAATAAATGAGAAAAAAAAGTAAAAGCAAATACTATCATTAAAGACTATTTGTTAGAATTTAGGTGTGTTTGTTTCAGTGTTTTATGCATGTTTTTCTTCACATAGAGGTGATCCTAACTTCTGTCTTTTGTATTTGTTGTTGAGAAATCTCTTTATAAACATCAATGTATGGTTGCATCATTTTCCATACTATTTATTACATAATCTGTATAACTAATCTCATTTCTGGGCTAGTTTTTTTTTTTTATTGGATGGTTCGTTTGTATATGATGTTTCCTCTCTGTAGCAAGATTTCATTAGAATAGATTCCTAGAAGGGGAATTACTAGGTCAAAAGGCCTGGGGACAAATTTTGGCTCCAGATCCGTGTGTCCAGTTTGTCTTCTGAGAGAGTTATTTAAACTTACAGTGGTCCTAGCTTGGATAGATGCCTCCTCTTTACCTAACCCAGACAGCTTAGGACTTTAATTAATTAATGGAAATCAATATGTCTTATTGTTGTATCAAAGTGCTTTTAAAAAAATAAGGTTGCTTATTTTAAAAAAAACCTGTTTTCTTTATTTTTTTGTTAGTTTTTTTCTCTTTTCTGGACTGTCTATCTGTTCAGAGCTGGTTTTGTTTTTTTCAAGTTGTTTCTTCTTCTCCCTCTGAATAAGCTACTAGAGGCAGCCCTGCTTGAGGGTGAAGCCGCCTCCCAGTTTTCCCTCCCTCTTTACCTCCCCCCCCATAGTTCTCTCTACCAGGTCCAGTGACAGTTGGATGATGCAGCCTTGATAATCATCCGATTCCAGAATGGGTGGCTGCACTGCTTTTCTGAAGGCAGCAAGGACACAGTGTCCCAGAATCATGCTTCTTTTGCTGTTGTTGTCTGCCTTCATTTTTTTAGTGAGCGTCCTGGGAGGAGCCCCAGGACAGAACCCCGACCGCAGGATGGACATGGTATCCATACACAGCCTCTCCGAGCTGGAGCGCCTGAAGCTGCAGGAGACTGCTTACCACGAACTCGTGGCCAGACATTTCCTCCCTGAATTCAAGCCCGACAGAGGTGAGCTATACCCGGAGTGTGGCGTCCTCGCCTTCGGGCGAGTAGACCCCCCGGGCGGGATGGGGCAGATTGGAGGTCCTGGAGGTTGAGAGGGGGGTCTCAGAATCGGACCAATCTCCTGGCGCCCCGGGAACGGGAGGAAGCAGGAGTTGAATACTGTTTGTTGAATTTCAGAAGAGAGAAAAGATTAGTTGAGTAGAGTCGAAGCCCGGGGTTTTGAGGGAACGGTAAGCCCGGTAGGACCGAGGACAGGTGAAGAAACTGGGCTCACCAGGTGTAGTAGGAGGATCGGGCAAAGAGGGACAGAGGCTCAAAGGGGCACTCCAAAGAGGTTTGGGACGGGAAGAGACTGCACAGTGGAGAGAGATAGAGACGGTGGGAAAGAGGCAGAGAGACACGCGCCAAGCCGGGCAAAGAGCAGGAGGGCTGTGCGGGCTTGGGGGTTGGCGGCGGTGCGCTCAGAGCGCAACCCAGCTCTGCTGGCTGTGGGGAAGCCAGGGGACCAGGCTCAGGACCGGGTCCCAGTGCTCCGGGAGATCTCAGGGGTACACGCACAGATTTGGCTGCAGGCTATAGAGGAGGTGGGAGACGTGGGAGATGTTCGCCTTGCTCGAGGGGCGCTCCCTTAAGATTGAGAAGTGTAGAGGTGGGGGTCAGGTTCGCCAGGCGCGCACCTCTGGTGCAGCCTGAACTGGGTGAAGCAAAAGGCGAGGAGACCCCGCTGGCAGTCACCACTGCGGATTTGGAGTGTAGAGACAGCCAGGTGTCGCCGATTCTCTCACAGCAGCACAAGCAGCCGACGGCAAATCCGCGCTTGAGCACTTCCGCAGTAACTTGGAGACCCTCACCCGTGGTGGCGCTGCAGGCAGAGCCCCTCCCCTCGCCTGTTGCATGATCCGAGCGCCTCTGAGCTTTTGAATTTATGTTTTAAGTGTTGTGCTGAGCAATTACTGGTTCATAGCAAGATGCATCCGACACATTAAACTGGTTAGGTTAAATTCTTGGAATCTTGCATGTGCTAGGTAGGACAAGTCTTGTTGTCAGGAGGGGAAACTGAGGCTGGGCAAAAGCAAAATACTCTTCTTGAGCTGAATAGCCTCCCCCTCCCTCTCCCCATGCTGCAGATCAATTCATTGCGATGTTTTAGTTACTTATCACTTCCTATATGAATATGTCTTTTCTTTTTTTCTTTTTTCATAGCTCTACCCGTTGACCGTCCAAACACCCTGGAGAAGTGGTTTCTGATTCTGAGAGGACAGGAGAGGGGTGAGGGGGCTTTTTTCTTTTCCTTAGGAAATAAATAAAAGGCTAAGTCCCCTCTGGCAATGTCCCTGGATACTGGATTCTTGCTGTTGCTTATTGCCCCTGAAGACTCTTTCCTCTCCCTCCCAGAAACCCACTAGAGGGTTATATCAGGAAATGAAGGAATAACTGCTGGCTCTTGGGGTGGTCTTCTCCAACCTGCCTTAGCTTCCCTGTTGATGTACCCCAGACAGATCAACCCGAGAAGAAATCTCCCTCATTGCTTCACGGTGGTCAAGCATTGACAACACATAGGCAGGAATGAGACCTTAAGCCACACGTCGGGGTAGTTGAGCGAAATTGAGTCTTTTTTACCCAACTATTGCAGGGTCTCGCTCGCTCCCCAGGGAGTGGCGCTGCGAACCTGGGGGTGGGGTTGATTATTAATGATTGCTTGGAAGAGTACTATAAGCCCATGTAGCCCCCCCCCCATATAAGTGCTGCCGGGCTTTGACGTTTCTCATTCTTTCCCAGCTGCATCCCTCAAGACTTTTGGCATCCGCCTGGAAGAGGTGCTGGTGAATGAGCTTACCCGTCGCAAGCACCTTGAACTGACAGCTGAGATGCAGGATGAAGATGCCACAGGTCCCCCTGCAGGCCGTCGTCGTCGGGGAAACGTGGTGCAAAGGATGTTTGGACGCATGAGGCGCTTTTTCAGTCGCAGGAGGAATGAGCCCACCCTGCCCAGAGAGTTCACTCGCCGTGGTCGTCGAGTGAGTTCAATCTTAGAGGTTTCAGGCAGAGGCCCTTTGTGGAGAAGAGTTAAGGCCTGTGTCCTTGTAGGGTGGGGACTGAACAGAAATAGAAGGGGTGGGCTTGCCTTACCACAGAGAGACTGTCAGGTTCTGAATGTCATTCATCACTTAGGAAGGTCTCAATGGATGCTCCTTCTCCTCCATTTCAAGAAGCTCTGGATTTTTCCACAGGGTGCAGTGTCTGTGGATAGCCTGCCTGAACTGGAGGATGGGGCCCTGCTGATGCAGACCCTGCAGCTCTCACACGTTTCATTTCCTATCGGGCAGCGACTTCTGGGATCCAAAAGGAAGATGAGCCTCAACCCAATTGCTCAACAGATCCCTCAGATTGTTGAGACTTGCTGCAAATTCATTGAGAAACATGGTAAGGAAGCCACAAATGGTTAAATCAAGGAAGGCTGCAACTAAAGGGTAAAGGGAAAAGGAAGAATGTTCTAGAAAGGGAGAGAGAGAAGCTATAGGATTGAGGACTTGAGTAGCATTCCCCTGATACCACTGAAAGTTGGGATGCAACTGTTAACGGAGAAACAGAGAAACATGATTGGGAAACAGGGGTCGTAGATGCTTAGGATCTCTGATCTTTTCTTTCAGGCTTAAGCTCCGTGGGGATTTTCACCATTGAGTACTCTGTGCGGAAAGTGATTGAGGTAAACTGACCGTATTTACATGTTTGTTCTTTAGGTAAGAAAAGGAAGAGAGAAATAAGGGTCTCTCACAGACATAGGGTAGTGAGTGTCATGATTGATGGGGGAGAATAAGATCTTCTTTATAGACCCCTAGATATACTACATTGCCAGCTATCTTCACTGAAGCCTGCCACTTCTTGAAGTGCCTATGGTGGGCAAGGCAGACAATTCACATCTTCTTTCCCCTCTTTTAGCTCCGTGAGTTATTTGACAAAGGTCTGGATATTGTGCTGGATGACAATGTGAATGTACATGATGTGGCCCAACTCCTCAAGGAATTTTTCCGTGAAATGAAGGACTCTCTGGTGCCTGATGACCTGTACATGTCCTTCCTCCTGACTGCAAGTACGTCTTCTGCCCTCCATTGTTGGTGCAAGAAAAAGAAGCAATACACAAATCTAGGGAACATATTGAGAGAGCTCAGGCTATAAGACCCTCATTAATCTAGGGTAGAATGAACATCAGAATATGAAACATACCTCTCCAGAATACACAGTCATTATTTGTTAATGAAAATAAAAAATTAATAAAACCCTCTCCAGGTTTTTTTCTGTGCCTCTTGCTGTTCCCTTACAAATCTGTTGCTTGGAAATTTCTCTTAAGCTTCTGGAAGTTGTTAGATGTGCTTGCCTTCACAGGGCAAAGAAAAACCAGGCTCTATACAGATTTGATTTTGATTTTGAGGTTGAGAAGGGCACTTCTTGTTTTCAGAGACCCCGATCTCAGTCATGTTTTGGAAGGAAGCAAAAACATGTTGCCTGGGTACTTTCTCCATAATCACCAGCAACCATGAGGCAGAAATGCTGCCAAGACTAGCCCTTTGAACCAGCCCCATTTTCCTTCCTCTAGCTCTGAAGCCCCAGGATCAGGTTTCTGCCCTACAGCTGCTGGTCTACCTGATGCCACCCTGCCACAGCGACACCCTTGAACGTCTGCTGAAGGCACTGCATAAGATCACTGAGAACTGTGAAGACTCCATTGGCATTGATGGACAGCTGGTAAACATTTGTTGGAAAGGGTAGTGAAATCAAGTTGGTTGTAAAGTGGGTAAAGAGAGAAAACCAACAATAAAAAGATACACACGTATTTGTACAGCTTCTAGTGCTACCTCAAGGTTGGTCATAATTCTTCACCTAGGTTCCAGGTAATCGGATGACTTCCACCAACTTGGCCTTGGTATTTGGAACTGCTCTCCTGAAGAAGGGGAAGTTGGCCAAGAAGGAATCCAGGAAGACAAAGCTGGGGATTGATCATTATGTTGCATCTGTCAATGTGGTCCGTGCCATGATTGATAACTGGGACGTCCTCTTCCAGGTAAGCAGGGCTTTTTACTATACTTATTCCACACATCCTTCTTCCGTTCACAAGATAAAGGAGAGTTCTATGTGGATAACCAAGTCTCCCATTCTAGAAATTTCTCCCACGTTTCATTTGCTGATCACAATGTCTTTACTCCCAAATACCTAATAAAGATGAGTAAAAATGAAAAGGGATATGCAATTAAGGTTACTACTTTTACCTCCAGGTGCCCCCCCATATTCAGAGGAAGGTTGCTAAGCGTGTGTGGAAGGCCAGCCCTGAAGCCCTGGATTTTATCAGACGCCGTAATCTGAGGAAGATCCAGTAAGTGTGGTTTTAACTTTCTGGCTTGTTTATGTTTAGCCTCTAGGACTTACAGTTTCATACCATCTAGATATTAATCAACTTTGGGGCAAACATACTAACTTTTTCCAATTCCTTCCCATCTAGGAGCGCTCGCATAAAGATGGAAGAGGATGCTCTACTGTCTGATCCAGTGGAAAACTCTGCTGAAGCCGAGGCTGCTGTCCTTGCCCAGAGCCAGCCCTTTGATGAAGGTCAGTATCCTTCTAGAGATTAGATCTCTGCTAAAAGTCAGGCCCTTCCTGAAGGTCAGTCCCTTGCAGAAGGCTAGGCCCTTCCAGAGAACAGGGTCCTTGCTGAAGATAAGTCCCTTGAGGAAGGAAGGTGAATCTTCTGAGAATATTATGTCTGTAAATGAAGAGTTAGCATTTGAATATTTCAGCAAGGGAGTAGTTTGGGGGAAAGTTCAAGGTCTTGAAATCTCACATTACCTTGATATTCATGGCCCACATCTTGAGGGCATATCAGAGCTTGATGAACATGATGGTGAGGATGAGGAGGGTGCTGGTGAGGATGATGACGACACCCTAAATTTTGATGGCCTACCCCTTTGAGGATATTCTAGAACTTGATGAAATCCCAGAACTCATTGAGATCCCAAACTTTGAAGAATTATCTTGTTTTGATGTGGTTCCAGACCCTGAAGGAGCCCCAGATGTGCACGATATCTTTAACTTTGGAGAGAACCTGAACTATGACTTTGAGGAAGGATCAGATTTTGAAGACCAGGACCATCTGGATCTTGCAGAGGTTCCCTATCTTGATGTCGTTCCAAACAACGAAGATTCTGACTCAGATGCTGATGAAATCCCAGGTAATAATGAAGTAGTGTGCAAATAATGGGTAGTGTGCAAAGTATGAAGTCTGGAAACATAAGAAGTTAACATTATTATTGTTTTCCAGGTTCCTCTGAGGAGCCCACTGTGCCTCCCAGCACTGCCCGTTCCCATGACGATGAGGAAGGAGCGGGTAATACCCCCAAGGCGGAGAAAGACCGCCCATTGCTCCGTGTGCCCCGGGAGAAGGAGGGCAAATCTGGCATCGGCTTCTCTCCTTAGATGTTTTCCCTCCCATAAGGTGCCGGACAGGGGAAAAGGGAGGGGGTAGACCTGGAATGTCACAGGAAACATTCAGAAGTCTTGAAGACAAAGACCTGAGGGTAAGAAGGAGTTCCACCTGATGCTCGGGTCAGGATGGGAATTCCAAATACACTGCCAGCTCCATTACTGGGGATGCTTGGTATCTTCAGCTGGTAAAAGCAGAGATGTTTCTGTGTCATGCCCAGGCTCCCTGGTGCTACCTTGCCTTCTCTTTACCCCTGATCCAGGCTTTCTCTCACTACAGCCCCTTCCTTTAATTGATGTTGCATTTGTGATAAACATCTGTCCCAGAGAAGCTCACAAATCTCGAGGTGCTTTCCCTTCCCCCACCCCAGGGGATTGCATGCTTTTCCTGACTTTCCTACCCTCTTCCCAAGAGCTCACTGGAAAGGCCCTCAAGAGGCATGTTAGAGCGTTAGGTCAGCCTACAGACAGCTGACAAACAATTAATGCTAAACTGTGTCAAACCAACTCATAGCCGTGTCCCCGCAGCAACTCCACCGCCTCAGGATTCTTTTCCCCCCTCAAATTATTTAGACCAATGGCTCGTCAAACAGCCACTTCCAAAATTCTGTGCAGTTTTGCTCAGGACATGCCAACAGGGAAACCTCAAGTGTAAGCCTAACTAGCTTTTCTGGGGTCAAAAGTTAGAGGAAAAGGTTAGATTTTAGTCCTGGACTTGTTTTAAAGGCAGCGGGTGTTCACACCCCCGTTGTCAGTAAAACAACTAGTTAGGCACAGACACATAGTTCCAAGTAGTTAACATCACCTGATTACAAACTTTCTTACCTATCGTCTCTGTACTTCCTCTAGGTAGGACAGTACAAATTTGCGGGACTTGCTCTGGTAAAACACAGATATGGGTTATGTATGACATCCAAATTATAACTGATATTTATGGGTAACAACTGTTAAGGTCCTTAGAATGAAGAATGTATTGTATTGAGGGATAGAAACTGATCATACAATGGGTAACAACCACAGAGCTCGAAGATTTGTGATTGTTAAAACTTCTCTGGCATTTCATCATTAATAAACATCTGTATTGTGACAGCAGCATATTCATGGTGTACAGTGTGGTTTTTTTTTCACTTAGAATTTTGGGGGTGAGTGGGAAGCTCTGAGTGGAGATCTACAAGGGAAAATAAGAAAGGTAAGAGAAATAAAGGGAGGGGTTGATATGAAATGAAAAAGAGGAGAAGACATAATATAAAAGGAGGCAATGGGGAATAAAAAGAAGGAATGGATGAGATGAGGAGAAAGGGTGATGGGTAATAAAGATGAGAGGATGACATGGGATAAAGAGTGATGGGGGATAAAGACATGAAATAAAGGGAGAGATGATGGTGGACGAAGAGGAGAGAATGATATGGGGTAAGGAGGAAAGATGATAGAAAATAAAGAAGATAGGATGACATGGGATAGGGGGGTGATCAATAATAAGGAAGAGGAACATAAAAGAAGGATGATGGGGAATAAAATGGAAGGAAGATGGGTAATAAAGGGGAGGGGATGACAGGATAAGGGGTAGAGGTGATTGTAGATAAAGAAGAGGCTATGGCATAGGTTAAAAGGAAAAGATGATTGATAAAGAGGAAGGGATGAAATGGGTTAAGGGGCTGACAGGACATAAGGAAGGTACAACATGAGATAAAGGGAACAGATAATAGTGTACGAAGAGGAGAGAATTATATGGGATTAGGTGGAAGGGTGATGGAGAATGAAGAAGATGTGACATGGAATGAAGGAGGAAGATGATCGTGGATGAAGAAAATGGCTTGATATAGGGTAAGAAGGAGGGGTGATGGAGAATAAAGAAGAGGGGGTAACATGGGATTATGGAGTGATGAGGAATAACAAACAGAAGATGGCATGAGATAAAGGGAATAGATAATAGTGTATGAAGAGGAGGAAATGATATAGGATAAAGGGTAGATGGTATGGGATAAAAGGGAGGGATGATGATGGATAAAGAAGACAGGGTGATAGGTAAGAAGCAGAGATGATGGGAAATAAGATGGGACGACATGGGGCAAGGGGGTGATCAGGAATAAGGAACAGGGGTTGATGGTGTAAGAGAAGGATGATGGGGAATAAAAAGGAGAGGTTGACATAGGATAAGAAGGAGGGGACATAGGATAAGGGGGAGGTGTGGTTGTGGATAAAGAGGAAGGGATGGCATGGCAAAAGGGGAGTGATGTTGAATAAAGAGGAGGGAATGATGTGGGATAATGGGGAAGGATAATGAAGAATAAAGAAGAGAAGATAAAATGAAATGAAGGGGAAAGATAATGGAGAATAAAGAGGAAGAGATGACATGGGATAAGAGAGAGAAGTGGTGGTATAGAGTTAAAAATGAGGGTATGATGTGAGAAAAAGCGGGAGATGATTGTGAACAAAGAGGGGGCTGGCATGAGATAAAGGGGAGAGATGATGGTGGATAAGGAGGAAGGGATAATATGGGGTAAGGAGGAGGGGTGATGGAGAATGAAGTAGAGGGCATGGAAAGGGATAAGAAAGAAGGGTACTAGGGAGTTAAGAGTACGACATGAGATAAGCAGGAGTGGTGGACAGTAAAGAGGAGGGGATGATATAAGAAGAAGGGTGATAGGGTAAAAGAGGAGGGAACATGGAATAATAGGAGAGGATGATGTATGACAGAGTGAAATGGTAAGAGAATAAAGAAAAGATGATGTGAAGTAAAGGGTGAGAGAAAAAGAATAAGGGAAGGTATAAGTTAAAGAGGATGGGGTAACATGAATAAAAAATATGAGATGACAAAGAACAAAGGGAGAGTGATTTTGGAAAGATATAAAGGTATGATATAGCAGAGAGGTTCTTAACCTGTGGGTCACACATCAAATATCCTACATATCAGATATCTACATTACTGTTCATAACAGTAGCAAAATTACAGTTGTAAAGTAGCAACAAGATAATTTTATGGTTGGGGATCAGCACAGCATGAGGAACTGTCTTAAAGGGTTACAGCATTAGGAAGGTTGAGAACCACTGATATAGAGAGAAGGGGCTGGGTTGTATGGAATAACTGGGAAAACGGTATTGGTGGAAATGTAAGGATATAAAAACTTGAAATCATAGGGGGGAAAATCACATAGGATAAAGGGAAATAAAGGCATAAAATAATAGGGTGGGACGAAGGGAAATAAGAAATAAAAGGAAAAAAGTGAATTGATCTGATAAAGGGAATTGAAGAGTTAAAGTAAGATAAATAGCTAAAGAAAGGAGAAGTAAGAAAGATGAATAAACTAATGCGAGAGTCTATCGTTTGAAAGCAGGAGGCATAAATGGGGAAAGGGTAGATTTCCTCAACTGAGACACTCTCCTTGAATTTTTGACAAATGAAAACCTAGGAGCAGTTGGAAACATATGACTTCCAAGCATAAGAATAATGTCAAACTACTGCTTGATTGATGGGGACCACTAACTCTCTTGAAAGCTTATGGCATTAGGACACACTGAGAAATTTCCCATGTCCAAAGTGGAATAGTGAGTGTTATTTGTTTATTTATTTTCAGAATTTCTTATATGGGTACTGTATTTACATCATTTCCCCCTCCATCTCCTCCCTTCAATTACTTCCACATCCCATCAACTCCTTCTGAAAACCCTGGTCTCTTACTCTTTAATTATTATTGTTACACACACACACACACACACACACACACACACACACACAAATCTGCTGGGTTTATTTAGTGTTATTTATTTCTTTTAATAGAGGTTTATAGACAGCAGGCATGTAACAAGGGTTTCTCCTATAATAATATCTTTGTAATAATTACAATGATAGTTAATACATGTGGAATTATTCCAAAGTATCTGGTATCATTACAAGTTTTACATGCATTTATTTAGCTTAATAGTCACACTAACTCTAGGAGATACATGTTATTGCCATCTTCATAAAACTGAAACATAAAGAGGTTAAATAACCTGCCCAAATACATAGCTCATCGGTATACAAGTAGCCCGCCTTCAAAACTGGGCTGTTTAAACACTAGGTTCTATTGGCCCAGTCACATGGAGGGGAGGATTAGAGTTCTCAATTTCAGTGAGTTTTTTTCCAAATATGTCTTTGCTCTCCATATAGAATAAGCTGTTGAATAAAAAAAAAATGCCATCTCTAACAGATTCTTGTAGTTATATCCAGGTACTACAGTTATTAACACTCATTTATCCCAACCATTCTGCTACATTAATGGTCATACCAAGGCTGTCTTGCCCAAGGCCAGAAGTCTGGGGATAAGATTCAGAAGAGTTTCTTTCTTTTTTTTAAAAAGATTTATTTATTATGTATACAGTGTTCTGCCTGCATATATGCCTGTAGGCCAGAAGAGGGCACCAGATCTCACTACAGATGGTTGTGAGCCACCATGTGGTTGCTGGGAATTGAACTCAGGACCTCTGGAAGAGCAGCCAGTGCTCTTAACCACTGAGCCATCTCTCCAGCCCTCAGAAGAGTTTCTGACTGCAATTCCACAACTTGGTGGGGGTGAAGATATGAGACCCACAAGTGCATTTCTGTTCACTCAAATAAAGAAACCTCCACCAAACAATAAAAAACACTCAGATAAATAACGAAGAAGCAAATCATTTTGATACAGTCCCTTCACTTTCCAGATTCCCTAAAATGAGAGTTTCTTATGTTCTTCCCTGTCAGACTACTAACTGAGGAACTGTGGCTGAGCTGGCATAAATGAAGACATTTTTCTAAACCTTATGGTAAAGACCAGCACACAGACTTCCTTGATGTTTCAAGTCCTGTGCTCAACCTGAGTGGCATGACAGACACTGTCCATACACCCAGAATTCTCCAATCTATAGATTTCAGCATCCCAACTACCCCCAGTCACTTGACATCTCTAGGCATCAATGTACCTCTAATGAGCTGAGCTCCAATCCCTCTGAGACCTAAACGTAAGACCACATCAATCCCATCTTGAACATTGTGGGAGGAAGGAACAGCACATGAGATTTAGGTACTTCCACCAATGAGAAGCTATTCTTCATGTGCCCCAGCATTGACTGTCTCTCTTTACTTCTCCATTTGTACTTAAGTTTCACCATCATTTTCAACTGTCCTCTCTTCTTGTCCCCTGGTAATTAATCTGGTTTATTGCTACAATTTTGCATTTTCAAGATTTTTAAGTAGAATCATATATATATATATCACCTTTAGGGTTTGATGTTTTTCATTCAATATGATTTTCTTGAGGTACATCCAGGTTATTGTATGCAACAATACTTTGTCTCTTTTTGAGCTGAGTTGTATTTCATCCATCCGTTGAAGGACATTTTGGTTGCTTTTAGCTTTGTACTATTATAGGAAGACCTTTATAAACAATTGTCTAGTGTCATGGCTCATCCTAGTTATCAACTTGACACATTTGGGAAGAAAGAACTTCAATTTAAGAATTGTCTTCATCAGATTGGCCTTTGGGGTATTCCTATGGGGGGATTTTCTTGATTGCTTATTGATGTGGGAGGGCCCAGCCCTCTGTAGGCAGTGCTATCACTAGGCAGATTGGCCTGGGCTGTATGAGAAATGTAGGTGAGTAAACTAGGGTGAGACAATAAGAAACACTCCTCCATGGCTTCTGCTTCAGTTTCTGCCTCCAGGTTCATGCTTTGAGCTCCTGCACTGGTTTCCTAGATGATGATCTGTAACCTGTAAGCTGAAATAAACCCTTTCTTCCTTTAAAGTTGTTTTTGGTCATGTTTATCATAGCAACAGAAAGCCATTGAGGACATATAGAGATTTTGGGGCAGACAATGTGTTTTCATTTCTGTGGAATAAATACTCAGATGTACAGTTGTAGGTCCTAGATAATAGTGTATTAAGCTCTATAAGCAGCTGGTCAACTGTTTTTCAGAGCTAATACATGACTTTATATATCCCCCCTAGCAATGTATGAGTGATACAATTGCTCTGCATCTTTCAGCATTTGATGTTGTTACTATTTTATTTTACCCACTCTGATAATTGTGTTGTTATAAATTATTGTGATTTCAGTTTATTTGTATTTACTTGATACTTAATGATTTTGGACATTCTTCTGTGAGTTTATGTACCACTTATATGTTCTCCAGAGAAACGTTTGTTCATATGGATGTTTACTCTAGCAATATTTGCTGAAAGAGTGTACTTTATAAATTGCCTTTATGCATTTAACAAAATCAGTTAGTTGAGTCTTTTGGAGGTACTATATTTAATTTTTATTCCATTGTACTGTGCCTGTTGCTCTACCAACTACATATTGTGTTGCTTGTTGTAGCTTTAGACTATGTCTTGACATTGAGCACTGTAAGTAGTCTGACTTTATTCTTCAGTATTGCCTTGGTTATTTCATTGTTCATTTACATACCAGAATAAATAAGTGTATAAATTGCATTTATACATGTCCTTCATGTTTATTGTTTCATTATAAGCCATATGAATGGATCACACTTTTAAAGAAATTGCAATTGTTCATTGACAAATATATATATAGGAAAGCAGTGAATTGCTGCATGTTGACATTCTATCTTGTATATTTGAAATACTAGTTTATTCATTGTTAAGCAAAATAGCTGGGATCTTGTTTGGCTTGCTTGGGATAACATTGAATGGGTAGATAAATTTGGGAAGAATTGGTATCATTTACAATATTGAATTTATGAACACATTTATTTATATGTTCTTTTATTCTTTGGTTTCTTTTATCAGTGTTTTCAATTTCTTCAGCATGCGCGCACACACACATTTATACATGTCATTCATTTTTTTTTTTTGCTATTAGAAGTGGTATTGCACTTTTAAAAAATTCCAATTGTTCTTTGAGAATATAGAGGAAAGCAATGGATTCCTGTATATTGACAGTCTATCCTGTACATTTGAAATACTAGTTTGTTCAAGGATCCTTTTCTTTCATCTCTTCCCTCTATTTCTTTTTTGAATTCTTCTCTTTTTGTTAGATTTCTTGGAGTGTTCTATATAGACAATGATTATTTTAGGGGGAGATCACGTAGTTTAACACTTTTAAATATGACACTGGATAGAGATTTCCTTTATGATTTTTTCACGTTGAATGACTTTCTCCTCTACTCCTAGTCTATGTATTTGACCATGAGTAGGGGTTTAGTTTTCTCAAGAGACTTTTTGTTTATGTAACCATATAATTTTTCTGCTTTAGTTTTGAATGTAAAGGATTATCACAGCCAATTTTCAAGTATTGAACTAGCCTTGCTAATGTGAGGTTAATCCCACTTGTTAATAGTCTCTAATTATTTTTATACATTCTTAGGTATAATTTGATTTTGTTGCCAAATTTGTAGTTTGTTTTCATAAAATATTTTTTTGCAGTTTCCTTTCTTATAATAGTCTACTCTAATTTTGGTGTGAAGGTTATTCTATTATTCTATCCTCATAGAATAGTGTTCTCCCTGCTCCTGTTTTCTGGGAAATGATTATGGCAAATTGATATTTATCATTCTTTAAATATTTGAAAGAACTCATAGGTGAAACTAAAAGAGACCAATATATCCTTTTTAGAAGATTTTAAATGATTTGATTTAACACATATAGGGATATTTGGGCTATCTGCTTCTATTCAGGCAATATTCCTTTTCCTTGAGTTTTAGTAATTTGCCTCTTTCATTTTAACCAAAGTTATAAAATGTGCAAGTACAGGTTTTGTTTAGTTATTTCTTTATTATTATTTTACTACACATGGAATCAGCAATGGTAACTTCTATTTCATTTCTGACATTGGAAATTTGTGTATATAATCTTATTGTTGGTGAGCTTGGTTATGAAGTTTTCGATATTACTTGTCTTCGAAGATTTGGAGGATGGAATGAATGGGGGAAGTGGGGAGGACTTTAAGTGGAAATGGGAGAGGAAGGGTAATACAGAGAGAAAGGGAGGAAGTACTGTAAGTAACACTAAGGATGTTTGAGAAAGCCAGAGAAAAGCATATTATTTTAGAAGCTTATTTTTATAATGGGATTATGCTTTATGCTACATGGGTGATCATCTCTCCCTAAGAGACAGACTATCTAAAAAACCCCAGTGCCAGGCATGAGAAATCTCCTTTTAAGTTGTTGGTTGGTGGGGTCCAAGAACCTCCCTAAACAATATAGGCTATTAATGTTGCCTTTAGTGCATCCTAGAACTTGAATGTATGACTCTGCTTCTGACAATATCTCAAACTTCACAAGGACACAGGACTTGGAAGAATATGGCTGGTACTGACCTGGAAGCCTCTTTTCTGAGGACTAGCTCTTATACTATCCGAAGATGTTATGTAAGCTGCCAAGAGAGAAAAGCAGTCAAAAGTCATACCCACCTGTAGATCCTATAAACCACAGCAATGACCAGCCTGCTAAGATAAGTCTAATTGCTCATTAATGACATTTTTATGCAGCCAGAAGGTTTCTCCGGTCCTGCCTGGGCACTGCAGTGGGGACAGTGGGGATGAATCTCTCCCACCAGCGTGCTTGGACCCAAATAAACACACAGAGGCTTATATTATTTTCAATTGCATGGCCTATGGCTCAAGCTTCTCACTAGCTAGCTCTTACATCTTAAATTAACCCATTTCTATAAATCTATACTTTGCCATGTGGCTTGTGGCCTTCCAGTACCTTTACATCTTGCTTCTCCTGGCAGTGGCTAGCAGCATCTCCCTTCTCTCCTTTCTTCTTCCTCTCTCTCTAGTTAGAATGTCCTGCCTAACCTTATTCTGCCTCACCACTGGCAAACAGTTTTATTTATCAACCAATCAGAGCAACACATATTCACAGCATACAGAACAGCATCCCTATAATTTTTATCATGGAAGTAAACAACAGCTATCTAATTGGACTTACAGTCTTCTAAATAGGAGGGAATGCATGCTTGGTAATGTAAACCTAGCCAAGTGCTCATGGCCAGAGAAATCATAGACTCTAGAGGAGACCCTACTGCTGACGTTTTCCAAATGAGTATAGTTTCTTACTGCATTCTAAATACTTACATTTATACTCACCAACATGTGTAGCTCTCACTCTTCATCAAGAAGCTTCTTTCTGCAGCACAGATCGTTGCAGAAACTCACAACTGGTCAAAACACAGAGAACAACTGACCATGGAAGGCAGGCAGCCCCAACTGATACATCTACAATGCAACCCCTAAACCTAAGGTTCAGGAAAAATCATGGAAGAGGGATGAGAAAGTTTGTTACAGCCAGAGGACCAGGATGTCTCCTGCTAGGTAGTGTCTGCTAGACATTTTACAGAGATGCAGCAACCCTGAAATCTCAGCAATATGGTTGCAGAAACAAGACCAGCATAATGACAATATCAGTTGACAAGCCAGTGTAGATAGAGGAAATTTCACAAGGCCTCACCCCTAGATGAAAAGCTACAATAATCAGCGGCTTCTAAATGAGGAAGAATAATATTTTCTAGGGACAGGAACCATGATAGGCAATCAACCTTAAACAATCAGCCCTAAACACAAGTATGTATGTCCAACACTAAATGGATTCAGTAGTGTGTGTGTGTGTGTGTGTGTGTGTGTGTAATGTAACAAGACTAACTGTAAAAGTAGCTGAGTTATGGAACTAACCTGGATGTCCAACAGTAGAGGAATGGATAGAGAAAACTTGGTATGTACCCACAAATCTTTGTTTTTCCATGAAGAACAAACCTGTGTTGTTTGTAGGAAATGATGTAAGTATGAATTTTCTCTCATTTGCGGTTGCTAGATTTCATATCTACATTAAATTATGTATGCATATGTGGCATGAAAGTAGAAGCAAACTCTCTCGGGAAACAAGGGGACTAATGGGAAGGAGAATTGAAAAGGAGGAAGAAGGGGGGAATATGCTCAATGTACAATACATACTCGAATGAAAATGTGCTTGTGTGTGGTAATTATATTGTGTCCGCCAAAATATTGTGTACCCTAATAAAATTACCTGGGGTCAGAGAACAGAACAGCCACTAGATTAGACATAGAGGCCAGAAAATGGTGGCACACAAACCTTTAATCCTAGCATTCTGGAGGCAGAGATCCATCCAGATCTCTGTGAGTTCAAGGCCACACTGGAAACTGAGCCAGGTGTGGTGGTACACGCCTTTAATCCCAGGACTTAAGATCTATGTCTTGTGTGGGAAAGATACATGCCTTTAATCCCAGGAAGTAATGACAGGAAGCAGAAAAGTATATAAGATGTGAGGACCAGAAACTAGAGGCCTCTTAAGCCTCCAGGCTTTGAGCAGCAGTTCAGCTGAGATTCATTGGGGTGAGGACTCAGAAGCCTGCAGTCTGCGGAAACAAGATCAGCTGAGGAGTTGGCAAGGTGAGGTTGGCTGTGGCTTGTTCTGTCTCACTGACCTTTCAGAATTTACCCCAATAGCTGGCACTAAGTTTTTTATTAATAAGACCATTTAAGATTCGCTTTTACATCTGGCGCCCAACGTGGTGTATTAATCGCTTGTATATACTGTATATAGATATTGTACTTATTGCATATAGTTTTTCTTATATTAGTTATAACTTTTTAATTTTTTTATTTTTATTAGACAAAGACGGGAAATGTGGTGGTATTTTATCTCTGTCCCCCAATAAAATTTATCTGAGGATCAGAGGAACAAAGTCATCCGCTAGCCTTGCAAAATTAGCACATGTCCTTAATCCTGTCACTTAGTAAGCAGCATCTGCCTGGATCCCTGTGAGTTCCAGGTTACACCAGGAACAGTCAAGCATGGAGACACATGCCTTTAATCCCAGCATCAACCATAGAATTCTGGAGGTCTATACAGACAGGCAGGAAGTGACAGAGATGGGCGATAACAGGAAGTGATGTAGCTAGGCTGAAAGAGCCAATGGGAGAACAGAACAGAAAGGGATATAGACATGGAGGTATAAGGAAGTTGGATACTCTCCTTTTTGGAAGCTGCGGTGGTGTAAGGTGAGGCTGGTAGCTGTTCCTAATTCCTCTGATCTCTGTCAGACTTTCACCCCATCTCTGCCTCTTTGTTTTATTTAACAAGACTATTTAGAAAATCTGTCTTACATGGTGTAAGGTGAGGCTGGTAGCTGTTCCTAATTCCTCTGATCTCTGTCAGACTTTCACCCCATCTCTGCCTCTGTGTTTTATTTAACAAGACCGTTTAGAAACTCTGTCTTACACTTGTGTAACACAGAACCATTCACAATGAGTGTACACAATGAAAAAAGAAAGTAATTGGAGATTGGAGAGGAGTTCTATGAAACACTGTGTTCCAGATATCACATTGCTGTTCCAACCATAAACACACAGCAACTTTGGCTACCTGCACCAGGCTTCTACAACATCAGCGAAAATGGAAAGAAGCATGGGAATTGGAGGAGGGCTAGTCAGGAAGAAGAAGAGAGTAATGAACAACTAAAGCAGATGAGAGAGAGTAGTGAGAGATGTGTATGATCACAATACACTCTATATTCTAATAAAACTTTCAAAATAAAAATAAAGATAATGAAAAAGAATTACCCTTGTTTTAATTAATTTTTCTCTAAAGTGTCAGTTTGTGCTCAATTATTAAAATTAATTTTTAAGTTAGTATGCAAAGTAATGGGTTTCATTATGATGTTTTGAAATACATATATTACTGTACTTTGTTCTTATTCATTCCTCTTCACTACCCTCCCCCAACCACTCTTCCCCCCCTTTTCTTCTTCCCCTTCCTTCCCTCAAATAGGCCCCCCTTTTCATGTCATGTGACCTTATTATATTTCCCCCTCTTCTTCCCCCTCCCATCCCCTTTAAACTTCTTAGTTCCCTCTTGATTTTTAAAATTATTTAATTTCTTCTGATTGCTTTAGTTGTTCATTTTACAGTTTTCTCAGGTGGAAGCTTGAACTGTTCATGTTATAAGTTCATAGTTGTCTAGTATATGTATTTAATGCTGTCTGTTTTCCTTTTAGCTTGCTTTTGTTGTTTGCCACAAATTTTTATAAACAGAATTTTCCTTTTTACTTAATTAAAACTATTTTAAAATTATCTTTAGATGTGTTTATTGACCTATGTAAAAGTGAATTTTCAATTTCCAAATATTTGAGATTTTAAGCTATCTTTTTGTTATGGATTTCTAGTTTAATTTCATCACCATCTAAGAATGTATTTTGTGTGACTTCAATTATTTTAAATTTGTTAAGGTGTTTTTTATTTAAAATATCATTTTAAGATCACTTATAAGTTCACAGCAAAATTGAAATGAAGTTACAGATATTTCTGACATACCTTTTACTACATGTATGCAGAACCTTTCCCATGATCAATATTTCCTACCAGGGTGATATATTTCTTGTAAGTGATGGACTTATGTGGACCCATCACTACCACTCAAATGGTGTTCTTTACATTAGTGCTTATTTTTGGTATTATACATTTTGTGAGTTTGGACTAATATTTAACAAATAACATGTATCTTTCATGATGGTATTATCTAGGGTATATTCACAGCCTTAAACTTGCTTTGCGTTCTGCTGCCTATTAATCCTTCCATTTATTAATCAACACTGATGCTTCTCTTTTTATTATCATCATAGTTTGTCAGCAAACCATATTGTTGAAAACATATAGTATATGTCCTTTCTAGAATGGCTTCTTTCACTTAGTAATATCATTTCCATCAGGTCTTTTCATGGCTTGATGGCTCATTTCCTTTAACACTGAATCATATTCTTCTGTCTAGATGTATCACAATTTATCCATTCCTCTATAGAAGTATATCTTTGTTTTATGTCCCAAATATGGTTTATCTTGATTAATGTTCTGTGTGTATTTGAGAAGAATATGAATTCTGCTGTGGGGCTAGATATTTAATAAATGTCTAATAGGCCAATTTCACTAATAGTGCTGTTGAGATAATCTTTATCCTTACTGATTTTCTGTCTGCTTAATATATCTTTTTTCGCTAATGATTTCCCCTGTTCCAGAGTCAATCTTGTTTAACTATAATAGTGCTAGTGCTAATATGGTATATCTTTCCTCATATCTTTTTCTTTCAATGTACTTTCATATTTTCCAGCAGAATTTTTCTTAAACACTAGTCAGTTCTTATTGGTCTTTAGTGCTGCATTTTGATCAGTGACATTTAGAATTATTGTTGCTATATTTAGATTAATGTTGATCATAGTTATATTTTCTATTTGTTGTAAGAGGTACTTTTCTGCACTCTCTGATCTTAATTGAGCATTTTACATGATTCCATTTTTAGCTCATCCATTAGAGTATCAATTGCACATATATATCTCAAAAATTTTTCAGAGATTGTACTAAACCCTACTGCATGTATTTTAATTAACTTAGGTGTACCTGAAAACAGAATTATTGGTTACCGTTTAGTGAAGGTACTTCACAATAGTGCATTTCAAATTCCTCCCTTTGGTCCATTAATGCAATATTATTTTTATTTCCCTTATCCATATGTTAATACCACTTCATGTATTACTATTCATACTTTAATAAAAAATTCCAAAAGGAGTATGGACTGAAGTGTTGGCTCAGTGGTAAAGCACACTTGTGGTATTTGCAGAGGGCCTGGGTTCAGTTCCCAACACCTGCATGATGGTTCACAACTTTCTGAAACTCTGGTTCCAGAGGATCCTATACTCTTTTCTGACTTTTGTGGGCACTAGGCACACATATAAGCATGCAGGCAAAAACACTTATACACATAAGATAAAAACAAATCTTTTTAAAAAGTTAAAGAGTATTTGAAGTTGTGAGAGAAAGTGTCATGATGCTAGGTATGATCAAAATACACTATATTCAAGTATGAAATTCCCAAACAATAAATAAAAAAGAAAAAACAAGATAAGTTAAATCTTAGATAATCTAAGTATAATAAAACTAGCCCACCATTCTTTTAAAATAGGAGGAGGTTGTGTTTCTGACTGTTATTTTTCTTCCACCTTAGGAAATCTTTGAATATTTCTTGTAGAAAGGTACTCCTGGAACAAAATGCTTCTTGCCTTTATCCTAGGAACTCTTCTTTCCCTTCCCTTTGGAAAGCTAATTTTATTAAGTATTGAATTCAGTGTTGGCAGGTCTTTCCTTCACTGTTTGACAACCTCTGATAAGAAGTCCACTGTGATAAGTCCACTGTGATTCTTGTTTGTGTTCTTATACAGGTAAAGTGGCTTTGCTCTTGGCTTCTTCGAAAACTCTATCATTATCTTTGCTTTTCTGTACTTGACTATGATATATTTATATGATATTTTGAATATTTGATTTTGCTTACTCTATTCTGAGATTCTTAGATTCATGGTTCACTGTCTAACATTGATTTTTGAAAGTTACCTGCAATGAGTATTCCCAATATTTCTTCTTCATTTTTTCTTACTTATCTTTTTGGTAATCATTTACATATACTCCATCATGTGGATATTTCTTTACAGTTCTTGATGTTCTTGTTTTTCTTTTTTTCCCTCTTTGCACTAAGGTTTGGGAAATGTCTATGGATCTACCTCTGAGATCATTTTTTCAGTTCCTGAGCTCTGTTGATTCCACTAATGAACCCATTAAAAGTATTCTTCATTTTCTCTTTAGTGTTTTTCATTTTAAAGAGCATTTAAATTATTCTTACTTTGAATTCCTGTCACTGATTATATTACTCATCTACTCCTACATGTTGCTTACTTTTTCACTAAATCCTGTAATACACTTATTTTAAAATTCTTCTCTAAAAACTCCCAAATCAATAGTACATAGGAGTCTTGTTCTGATGCTTATATTGTTTCTTCAGACTGTGATTTTTCTTGCCTTTTGGTGTACTTTGTAATTCTTGTTGAAAACTCAATACATATTTGGTATTAGGAATTAAGGTAACTAAGCCTCTTGTTGAGAATTCATGTTCATCTCACCAGGAATTGGGTTGTATTTAATCCCTTCCATAATTATAGGTGCCTCTAGCTTCTACTTTTTCTAGTGATCTTGTTTTATTTCCCCAGTTGATGTTGCACCTTGTTAAGTTTTCCTGTGAAAGATAGTCTGTATTTTGCAGCTCTTTCAGCTGTAATCCACTAATACTATACTGAAGCCTGGTGTGGTAATAAGGTGTGAAGGGGGGCTAAAATTTTTAATTAGCCTATCTTAATCACACAAAAGAATGGGGTTTCATCATGACATTTTTGTGCATGTGTATAACATACTTTATTCTTATTCACCCCTTATTGCTCCCTCTCATCCTTGCAGGAGGCAATTTATAATCTTCTGATTAAGTCTATTTTTAGTGGGCCTGTGTTTCTGAGATGTGATCTTTTTCAAAGGGTTTTTATACTGAGAGATTTTTCTATCTGTCCCCTATTCCTTTCCTTGGATGAAAATGTTTCTGATCAATTTCCTTAAAATTCTCATGCTTCAGCCAGGTGTGATGGGTGGATCATACCTATAAGTCCAGTACTTTGAAGATGGAGGTATGAAGTTTTCTGTGAATTCAAGTCTACTGTAGGTTACAAAAGAGGTCAGCCTGGGCTATAGAATAAGATCCTGTCTTAATAACAACAATAAAATCTCTAAAATAACAAAAACAAAACTTTGTCTTTTTTGAGTACTATTCCTTTAATGTAAGACAGGAAGGTTGGAGGGTACTGAAAATTTGTGGAATGCTGGATAAAGTTTCAGAATTACTGTTAATGGCTCTAAGAAACCTGGAGAAGTAGATTTATTGTGCAGAATGTTCTAGATACATTTCAGAATGGTGACTTTTCTAGTCTTTCTTTCAAAGTCATCAGATTATCTATCTATTTATTTATTTATTTATTTATTTATTTATTTATTTATTTGTATTCTGGGACCTTGTGAAACCCTGGTAGTCCAAGGCGGACAGTGTTGTTTAAATGAAAATGGCCTCCATGGGCTCATATATTTAAATTCTTAGTTCCTAGTTGATGGGATTGTTTGGGGGAAGGGTTAAGTAGAGGTCTGTCTGGCCTTGGAGGAGATATGTCACTCAAGGTAGGATTTGAGGTTTCAAAATCCCACACTTGGCCCAGTCTTATCTTCTGTGCCTCCAACTTGTGGATTAGGATATAAATTCTTAGCATCTGCCTGTTGCCATGCTCTTGCTTTGATGGTCATGAACTCACCCTCTGAATTTAAAGCAAAGCCCAATTAAATGCTTTCTTTCATAAGTTGCTTTGGTCAAGGGGTCTCTTCATAACAATGGAATGTAACTAAGACAGAAAGTGTATAAAAATGTGGGGGCTTCCTAAAATGTGTCTTCTCCTATTTTCTCATTCTTCTTCTAATCCACACTCATAAATGTTCCAAAATTACCATTTCAATGTTCCTACTACCTTATGGCCCCAATGGTTTCTCCTCTAGTAAAGCAGATTGCAATTACTATTTGCTTTAGATGTGTCTCTTTCTCTGGTTGTGGTATAGTAGTACTTTGGATAGCTGATGAATCCAGGAAAAATTGGTACTTTTTTCAATATTTTTTATTTCTAATGAGAATATAAAATAATGGACTTCATTACAGTATTTTTTGTTGTTTCTCCTCTACTCCTTTCTCCATTCCCTGTGCTCGCTTTCTTTTGTATGAGTTTTGAGTTGGTTGGCAGCCCAAAGAAAATTCCAAGTAGAAATGGCACCCAACGTGGAGCCCAAATGTCCACATAGGGCCTGAAAAAGCTGGAAAAGAAAACCACACACACACACACACACACACACACAAATGGATACGGCTCCTTTAAGAGGCAATGCTGTGCAACAGAGCACTTGAGCAGCTGGCATGTGAAGTAGAGACAGCAAGCTAAGTATAAATGCCTGCCACAGTGGGGCCTTCCTAGAGCTGGGGAGGTTAAATGCAACTCCTGGTTAAATGCAGGTCCCAGTTTAACACAGCTCTCTTTTGCAGACCCCGAGGAGGGGGCAGAGCCAACCACCACAGCCACATGTTGGAGGGCCTGGCTGTCATTTAGCAGTTTAAGGTTTGGCCCACGTGGTCAGAGAACACTGTAGGTGCACAGCAAAACAGGTCCAGACTGAAAAAAAAACCCTTTAAACAGGCAATAGTGTGTGTAGATGCTTAAGAAAAAAAAAAGAAAATGAATATAGACAGTTATAGAAAAAATAGTTTAAAAATAATTAAGTAAAGTCTTTATAGAAAGAGTAAAGAAATATAAAAAGAATAAGTCATTTAAAGATGGGAAATATACAGAGAGTCTGAATGCTGTATGATGTTTTGCTGACTAAATTTTTTGAATGCTGATGAGCAAATGGCAGGTGCTGAGACACATGGGATTGTAAAAGGAAATGCTGAATTAAACCATATTGCACAAATCCTAATTGGTTTTATAATAAAAACCCAGAGCCAAATATTGGGGTAAATGCTGAAAGATCAGAGAGACAAAGGAACAAGCCACAACCACTTCTCACCTTGCCAACTCCACAAATCCTCTGACTCAATGCCTCTGAGTCCTCAGCCAAGGGGGCATGGAGTTCCTGTCTCCTCATGCCTTATATGCCTTTCTCCACTCAGTCATATCACTTCCTGTCTCAACCTTCCTAGTGTTGGGATTAATGGTGTGTGTGCTTCGCAAATGCTGGTAGCAGAAGCATGAGATCTCAAGTGCTGGGATTAAAGGTGTGTGTCACCACTGCCTGGCTCTGTTTCTTTTAGACAGGATTAATCTCATGTAGTCTAGGGTGGCCTTGAACTCACAGAGATCCAGATGGATCTCTGCCTCCCGAGTGCTAGGATTAAGGGTGTGTGCCACCACTGCCTGACCTCTATGGCTAATTCTGTGGCTGGTTCTGTCCTCTGATTTTCAGGCAAGCTTTATTAGAGTACAACAAATTATCATCACAAAACTAGCCTAGATAATTTATGGATGTCCTAACTTTAAGATGGAATTCAGAAAATATATTGCCTTGAGGGAGATATTATGCTTTTGTTTCCACAGGAAATGAAAGCCTGTAGATTCCTTCAAAATTAATAGAGACCAGATTTGATTGGGGGAGACCTCTTGAAAATCTTGACTACAGACATAAAGAAATAAACCTAGAAAACCTTCAAGATAGGTCATGTACATGCTGATCCCCTGACATGGGAGCAGCCCTGAGACTAGATGAGACATGATAAATCTTGTTGGTTACTGAGTCCTCATGACTTATTATTACATGCTATTCTTTCATATGCCATGGATAGAGGTTTGGTTATAGTCCAAACAAACTTATGAAGTTGACAGATGTCTTTTACTTGCTCAAACACAAAACAAAAAATCATATTTGTCTGACTTGTGTACAATGCAATCCGTGCTTGTGTTAATGCAGATATGTATGTTACCTTTGAAAGCTTACGTGTTTTCAGATCAAGTGTACCAGAAACCAATGAAAATGGGTGGCCCAGGTGATCCAGCCTTTCAGAGTTCCTCTGTTGCAATTTTCTCAGAGTTCTGCATTCAGAACAACTTCAAGGCTGCTAGCTGAGATGGTCCAGCCTCACAGACTATTCTAGCCAGGANTTCAGATAAGCCTTGTACTTTCCCATTACACAAATACTGAACAACAAATATTATAGCTAATTTTCTTAGGACTTGACCATTATCTCAATTTTCTCAGGGTCCCCTGTGGATGCTGTTGGCCCCAGACAACAGGAAATAGTCTAGAGAATATAACACCTACATTCCCAAGAGGTGAGGTGAGTGGTTTTTGGTGATTCAGTGGGTTATGGATGTTTGTCATCATTTACTGGGGATATAGGAATATAGAAAAAAAGACAACTATTCATCTTAAATATTTTACATTGGTATGATTTTTGTATATTGATACAAATTTAAGGTTATTTTGTTATACTATATACATATTTCTACTTTTGTTTAAGGTATTGTTCCTATGCAGCTCATTGAAAAATGTAATATGAATTTCTAGTCTTTGAAAGCTATTATTACAAACTGTTTAGGATAATTAAGAAATATAACTTAGCAGTATCGTCTATAACAATCAAACTTGTAATCACATTAGGTAAATTTTCAAGGTTAAACAGATATATTGTAGATAGATAGGTGATCTTCAAACACTTCAGAAACCTACAGAATATGGCATTAAGATGTTTAATAACCTAAGGTTTTTCATGACAGTGAGACACATCTGCTCCTGACAGCACCAATCTACTTCATAAATGGATATAAATGGATGACGGGCATTGAGGAACCTCCATGTGGAGTTTGCTTTAATTGTGGCAAAGCTAGCCATTTGGTCAAGAAACTACCCTTGCCTTGACTGCTGATAGTATCCTGTACAAACTGGACAAGGAGGACACAAAAGAAAACGACTGCTGAACTTTGCCAAGACAAGGAGGAAAACTCCTTTAAAATTCCTGCTTCATAGAAAAGTTTCTCAGATATTCTAGGCCTGTAGGCTAAAGATGGATGACCCAACATTGCAGGAGAACCTTGGGTGACTGGTCAGACAGCCAGATGTCTTTGTCATTTCCATAGTTTTGGAAGTTGCTTGCTCTGTACTTTCTTTTTACTCAAGTAATATTATATCGTTCTCAGGTCTCTGATGGAGTTGAATATAAGATAGTTATAATTATAGTTTCCTTGTCACCAAATTCAGAAAAGAAACTTACAAAAGAGATGTAAAGTTTATAAGGTTGAGAAACATAAAAGCTTAAATTGTTAATCCAAGAAAATGTTTTGAGGTCTAAAAGGATAATTTTGAGTTGGTAATACAAGTTAGGATAGAAAGTAAATTAGGTACACAACTTTGGACTCATCAAAATAGAATAGATAAATGGAGTATTTTCTCTGAATTTTCCAAATACAAATGGACTGGTTATTGTAAATGTAATTATTACTTGATAATTGTTCTTATTGTATATAGTCTTAGTATGCTAAAGCTAAAACATTTCTTTTTATTTAGACAAAAAGGGGGAAATGTTGCAGAATATTTATTTAACTATGCAAAGATGTGCTGCATTTGTTTAACTATGTAAAGATGTGTAGCATTCATTTATGTTGCAGAATATTTGTTTAACTATGTAAAGATGTATTGTATTTGTTTGATTATGTAAAGATGTGTTACATTTGTTTGATTATGTAAAGATGTGTGACATTTGTTTGATTATGTAAAGATGTGTTGCTATTTTACCTTGCCTGCCTAAGGCACCTGATTGGTCTAATAAAAAGCTGAATGGCCAATAACAAGGAAGGAGGTATATGTGGGACTTCCAGGCAGGGAGGGTAACTACGAGGAGAAATTTAAGCTTAGAGGAAGAAAGAAAAAGAGTTACCAGGAGACTCTAGGGAGACACCAGGGGCCAGTTAGCCAGACTCAGAAGAAGCAATAAAGTAGGACATACAGAATGAAAGAAAGCAAAAAAGCTCCAAGGCAAAATGCAGATGAAGAGAAATAGGTTAAATTAAGTTAGAGAGCTAAACTAAGGCCTAGCATTCACAACTAATAATAATCCCAGGTGTCTTTATTTGGGAGCTAGTTGGTGACCCAAAGAAAATTCCAGTTACATATTATGTTGAGTATGAATACTGAGAAAATATACACTTACATTTTTTAAGTCTTGGAAGAAAAAATATTTAGCATTTTGACATTAATTGTGATGTTAGATGGGTTTGTAGATGCATTTTACTACATTGAAATCATTATCTTTTTCTTAGTGTTCAGAATATTTTTATTATGAAAGATTGATTTTTCAAGTGCATTAAATGTTACTGTTGATATGGTCATTTGATAAAATTGCATTGATTTATATATATTTCAGCCAGCTTTCTTATGGAATAAAGTATATTTGGTTCTGGAACTGAGAGTTACTTTTGACATTAATAGGTTTATAATGCTAATTTTAAGAGATATTTTGCATGTATTGATGTGAATCTGAGTTGTGGGCTTTATTTTGCTACTATTTATATCTGATTTTGGTATCAAGATAATGTTGGTCTCATAAAACAAGTAGGGCATTGTTAATCCCTCCTTTGCATAGTTGATTTTCATTCTTTATACATTTTGTAAAATTGTCCAGTGAAACCACCTGAAAGTATAGTTTTCTTTGGGAGGGCATCTTGAAATTAGGAATCTAATTAATTTATTGATGATAAAACTGTTCAGATGATCCATTTCATTTTATTTAGTTTGTTGGCTTGCAAAGAATGAGTTTTTCCCAAGTTGAAGAGTTTACTGCTATAAATTTTGTGTTAGCTTCATTTTATTAGCTTTTGATTTGTTGTTCTTTCATTTTTATTCTGTTGATAACTTTTTATTACCTCTGAGACATTTTCATTGACCTATGGCTTGTTTAGATGCTTACTTAAGATTGCAAGTGTTTTCTCAGCATTCATACTTTCTCTGATCTTGCTGTTACTGATTTGTAGTACTGCATATCTCATCCATTCTATATGGCACATGTGTTCTAGAGGAGTAATAAGGCTAGGGTGGGCCACTTTGTATTGCTAAGCTTCTAGCTAAGAAATGGGAGGCTTGGATCACAGATTTCTGTTGAATGGGAGCTCATAGATGTTCTGTTTCTGTGTTGTTTTTCTAGTCATGGTGGGGGGGGTCCAAAACTGGTACATCCTTTGCCATCTTCCAAAGCTGTCACTTAATTGATCACTTTTTGTAGGGTTTAATGTGATGATATTTTATCTGTGTACCCCAATAAAGCTTATCTGAGGATCAGAGGGAAAAGCCAGCCACTATATTAAACATAGAAGTCAGGCAATGGAAGCACATGCCTTTAATCCTAGCATTCAGGAGGCTGAGATTCATCCAGATCTCTGTGAGTTCAAGGCCACACTGGAAAAAAAGCCAGGTGTGGTGGCATACATGTGTCACCCAACGTGGGGCTCAAACCCACGACCCTGAGATTAAGAGTCTCATGCTCTCCTGACTGAGTTATCCAGGTGCCAGATGTATGATGAATTACTAAATGGTCTTATTAATAAAAGACCCAGAACCAGACATTGGGTTTAAAACTGAGAGATCAGAGGAATAGGACAAGCCAGAGCCCACCTCACCTTACTCACTCCTCAGCCTCCAAAGAGACCTACTTCCTGTATTCTCACACCTATATCCTTTCTGTGCCTGCCATCTCACTTTATCTCTCTGCCCAGCTACATCACTTCCTCTTTCTGCCCAGCTCTGTCACTTCCTGTCTGTCTCTACAGACCTCCAGACCTTTATGGTTAACTAGTATTGGAGTTTAAAGGTGTATGTCACCATGACTGGTTCTGTTCCCAGTGTGGCCTTGAACTCACAGAGATCTGGATGAATCTTGGCCTCCTGAATGCTAGGATTAAAGGCATGTGCTTCCATTGCCTGACTTCTATGTTTAATATAGTGCTGGCTTTTTCCTCTGATCCTCAGATAAACTTTATTGGGGTACACAGATAAAATATCACCACAGTTTAGAGTTGTACTTAGTATTGAAGAACTTGCAAAGAAAGGTTCTTATGATTTTTCCCTTGGGGATATTTAAAAAATATTTAGGAAATTTCTGTAGTATACAATTTAGGATATAGAATGTATAATTCAATTTTTAAAATATGTGAAGACTTACATTCCTATAATTTAAAATAATAATACTGTCATTATCCCCAAAAGAATCCATGGACTTATTAGCTGTCACTCCCTATTCTTCCCAGCTCCCAAGTCTATGTAACCACTGAACTTTGTATTTCTACTAGTGCTTATTGAGCATTTTTCATAGTAAAATCATGTAGTATATGATCTTTTGTAAGTGATTTCATTCTGTTCATTCTGCATATTTTCTAAATTCCTCTATGTTGAATCAGAATTTCACTCTTTTTTAATACTAATTTTTCATTGTATGACTATTCCATATTTAATTTACATTTAACTAGAAAATAATGATGCTAAATATTTTTCATATTTTCCTCCATTCTTTGGTAATGTATCTGTCCAAATCTTTTGCCATCATGTATGTGGCATTTTAAATAGAGTATCAATCAATTATTTTTTGTACAATATGAATAATTCTTTCCAGTTTGGGACTCAACTTTCATTCTTTTGAGGGGTGGAATTTAAAATTTTTTGTGAAGTCTAGTGTATCATTTAAAAATTCTGTGAATTTTTCTTTTGATAACATTGCTAAGAAATCTGCTTAATTCAGGATCATAACACATTCAGGGTTGACAATAGAGTGAGGAGAAAGGGGATATAGAGCACAAAATTTAAGTGGGAACTAACTCTCTGGATTGTTTAAGTTTCAAAGAGTGACAGAATCTCAAAATTTTGTACCCTATAATTTTTTTTTATCACACCATCCCTGATCTTATTTTGTCTTGCTTTATCCCAGAAAACTTTCTATTTGTGTATTTCTAATCATTAATTGAGAGCCATTGTATTTTTTTCTATTGTTAATATGGCTATTATGAACATGCTCTTTTTCATGCAGAAGTTTTCATTCAAGTATATAATCAGGAGTGAGCTAGTTGCAGCATATAGTAACTTTATATTTTTTTGAGAAACTACCCAGTACTTCTTAAGAATTGCATTTTGTATCCCTACAAATACTGTGTGAGATTTCCAATTTTCTATCATTTAAATACATATATTCTTCAAAATCATCCTTATTGAATTATAAGATATACAGTATAAAATAAGTTCATTTTATGTGCCCAGTTTGATGCCAATAATTAATTCATTCATTTAACTACTATGATACAGAGAATTTTCATTACCCCCTGCTTTTCATCATGTCCCTGTAGAATTAATTCTTTTCTGCATCTAATTATGTGCTTCCCATCATTATAGACTCATTTGTATAATTCTGTAATTCCACTCAATTGAAATTGGAAAGTACATATTTGTTTTTGTTTTGTGTCAGTGTAGTTTTGTTTAGCATACTGCTTTTGATGTTCATCATTTTTGATTGGCTGTATCAATGTTTTGTTCCTTCTTATTTGCCAAGTGTTATTTCATTGTATAGAATTATTTATAATTTTTCATATTGTATATATTCCATAATTTGTATAATAATTAATCGATTGATCTTTGAATGTTTTTAGTTTGGGTTTATTATAAACGGAACTTTGTTTCATTTTCAATTTTTTTTACTTATCTTTAATTAAAAATTTTTTTATTCATTTTACATACCAACCATACATCCCCCTCTCATCCCTCCTGCTCCCCCATGAGCCACCCCTCCCAATCCATCTTCCATCCCCTCCTCCAAAAGGATAAGGCCTTCCATGGGGAGTCAGCAAAGCCTGGTACATTCACTAGAGGCAGGTCCAGGTCCCTGCCCCCTACATCAAGGCTGAGCAAGGCGTCCCACCACAGGTAATGGGCTCCAGAAAGGCAGCTCATGTACCAGGGATAGATCCTGATCCCACTGCCAGGGACCCCTTAAACAGACCAAGCTACATAACCATCTCCTGTATGCGGAAGGCCTAGTCCAGTCCCATGCAGGTTCCACAGCTGTCCATCTAAAGTTTGTAAGTTCCTATGAGCTTGGTTCGGTTGTCTCTGTAGGTTTCCCCATCATGATCTTGACCCCTGACCCTTGCTCATAGAATTCCTCTTCCTTTTCTTTGACTGGACTCTGGAGCTTGGCCTGGTGCTTGGTTGTGGGTCTCTGCATCTGCTTCCATCAGTTACTGGATGAAGGCTCTATGATGACATTTAGGGTATTCACCAATCTGAGTACAGGGGAAGGTCAGTTCAGGCATCCCCTCCACTATTGCTTGGAGTCTAATCTGGGGTCATCCTTGTGGATTCCTGAGAATTTCCGTAGCACCAGGTTTCTTCCTATTCCCATGATGTCTCCCTCTATCAAGATATCTCTTTCATTGCTCTCCCACTCCGTCCCTCCCCCAGCTCGAGCATCCTGTTCTCTCATGTTCTCATTCCCCATCCCCTCCCTTCTGTTGCCCCCCTCATCCCCAGATAAACTGAACTATTATACATATTCATGTACACGTATCTATGTGGTCAGTCACTTTCATTTAATTAGGGTATTCTTGGCATAAAGACTGTTGGCTCACAAGTATGGTAAGTAGTGTGACTAACTATTGATTTCCTATGGACATCTGTTATTTCCAGCACCGTATTATTAAAGGATGAGTTTTTCTTCATCTTACTTCCTTGGCAATTTTGTTAAAAACTAGATAACTAATTGGTCGTATATGTGTAAATCTATTTTCCCCTCTATTAGCTTCTATTCACGTATATGTCTATGGTAAAACTAATACTATAAAGTCTTTCTGACTGTAGCCTTGAAATCATGTTGCATATATTCAACCTTGTTCTTTTTTTAATGATTGTGTAGATTATTTCAAATTCTTTGCTCTCTATATAGATTTGAAAATAAGTATATTAAATTCTAATAAAATGTGCAATCATTTACATCAGTGTTCTATGAAGTATATTGGCTATTTTAATGGAATAAATTGATATCTTAATACTGAATATTTCATGTGAAATAAAATATATCTTTAAAAGTTCAATTTTCCTTATTTTCAATCAGCAATACTTAATACTTTTCAATATTTTTCATATATTAGACAAATTTAATCCTACGTGGCTTAATGTTTATTGATACTTTTGGAGTTTTAGTTGTATATTGCTACAATATAGAAACACATTTTATCTTTGGCTATTGATATTATATCCTTTTTTTTCATATATTAGACAAATTTAATCCTACATGGCTTAATGTTTATTGATACTTTTGGAGTTTTAGTTGTATATTGCTACAATATAGAAACACATTTTATCTTTGGCTATTGATATTATATCCTTTGATGTCCTTAAATTTATTTGTTCTTTTAAGATTTAGAGGTTTCAGATTAGAAAAATAACTCACTTGATAAAGTCTCTGCCACACAAGCATGAGGACCTGAGTTCAGACCTTCTAGCACCTATGTAAAAGCTGGCCACAGTGGTGTATGCCCATAATCCTACCTCTGGCAAGTGAGTAACAGGAAGAATGTCAGAGGCCCACTAGCCAGCTACTGTCACCTAATTGGTAACATTCAGGTTCAGTGAGAAATTTCTGAAAAATTAAGGGGGAGGATGACAGAGGAAGCCACATGAGTTGACCTCTGGCCTCTACACACAGTTTCATACCACAGAAACATTTACACATGCATCCAACACACACACACATATGCACATATCTAGAGATTTCACATAATTATCTGTAAATGAGTGTTTTACTTCTTTATTTACAGTACATAAGCCTTTAAATGCATATTTCTTATTGTCTTATTGTATTGGATAGGAAGACCATGATACTCATTATAGAAGTAGTAAAAGAAAATATTACTATGTTGTTCCCTACTGTAGGAAGATTTCAATGTTCATCAATAGTATGATGCAACTTAAAAACTCCTCATTAGTTGAGAACATTTAATCCATTTCTAGTTTCCTGAATTTTTTTAAAAAATTGTACTTTTCATATATTTTTCTGTATTGAGATTAAAAGAACTGCGTTTGTAATTATATAATTATAGTCAATTGCTTTAGTTACTTTCTCATGTTTTAAATCAACTTTGCACTGGGATTTTAATGGGGATTGCATTAAATCTGTAGATTGCTTTTGGTAAGATTGTCATTTTTACTATGCTGATCCTACCTATCCAAGAACATGGGAGATCCGTTTTCTGAAATTTTCTTCAATTTCTTTCTTCAGCGACTTAAAGTTCTTGTCATACAGATCTTTCACTTTGGTTAGAGTTACCACAAGATATTTTATATTATTTGTGGCTATTGTAAAGGGTGATGTTTCTCTGATTTCTCTCTCAGACTGTTTATAATTTATATATAGGAGGGCTACTATTTTTTTTTGAGTTAATCTTGTATCCTGCTACATTACTGAAGGTGTTTATCAGATGTAGGAGTTCCTTAGTAGAATTTTTGGGGTCATTTATGTAGGGTTGACTACCCAAGGGAGGCCTTACCCTCTATGAGGAAGGGATGGGGATAGGATGGGGGAAGGTGGGGGATAGTGGGAGAAGAGGAGGGAGGGGGAACAGGGGTTGGTATGTAAAAGGAAAGAACATTTTTAATAAGAAATTATAATAAATCAATAAATTTCTTATCCTTATCCATTCTGTTAGCCTGTGCCTTTTTATAGGGGAGTTGAGACCATTGATATTAATGGATATTAATGACCAGTGATTGTTAATTCCTGTAATTTTTTGGTGGTAGTGCTGTGTGTTTCTGTTTTTTGGTATTTGTTGGTATGGGATTAT
>LZPO01097116.1:631801-647261 GCA_001675575.1 Neotoma lepida
GGGGCGGGAAGAGGGAGGAGAGGGGAAACTGGTGGGGTGGGAGGAGGGAGGAGAGGGGGATCTGAGGTTGGTATGTAAAAGGAGTGGAAGATCTTTTTAATGTTAAAATAAATAAATTAATTAATTTAAAAAAATCAATAAATTGATAAGTAAATAAACTTTGCATGCTCAGAACAAATCCCAGTTTCCCATATTAGATTTCTTTTTTACATATTTTTAATTGAAATCTCTAACATTATGTTAACATTTCTTTGATAATGTTTGTGAAAATATTGATGCCTATATCAATTATATTTTGTCTGACATTTGTTTAAGGATAATTGTCTTCAAGAATTGTGGAGCATTTCTCTTTCTTCTTTCCTGAATAAACCTGAGGAAACTTGGTATTTTTTATTCTTTTAATTTTGACAATACAATTTTAAAGATATGAAGGCTTGATATTTTCCTTATGAGACTAGGAAGGTTTTTTGTTACAAATTCAATTTTTCAAGTCCATATATTCCCTTTGATATTTTTATTTCTTTTGTGATATTTGAAAAACTCCTGTCTTTAAACAATTGGACCTATTCATCTCCGTTACTGAATGCATTGGAGTGGAGTCATTTTTATTATCTCCTTATTGTCTGTGCTGTTTGTATTTGCATCTTCTTCAGTACTGATAGCTGCAATTTGTGCTCTTGGTTTCTTTCCACTCAACTAGTCTTATAAGCATTTTATCTGTTTCATTAATTATGTCAATGAAACAACTTTTGCAGTTCTATTTTGACATTGTTGATTTTTATTGGTTGTTAATTTTATATCTCATTGATTTCCCATCTTATTTTTATTATCTTCTTTTTTCCTCACTCTGGGCTTAAATTACTCTTTTTATTTTAATCTTACAGGTTGGAAGTCACAGTAATTGTTTGCAAATGTTTCTTTCTATTTTCAGCACTTAAAGCAATATATTTCTCTTTAAGATTTGCTTAAGTTACAGCCCACAAATTTTGATATGCTGTATTTTTATTGGTATTGTTTCAAAATATTTCACAATTTTCCCTATGGTTTCTTTTTTCAATTCCTGAGATACTTGAGTTTTATTTTACAAAATTCAAAGGTTTAAGTTATTAGTCTGCAATTAATTTCTAATTTAAGTCCATTATAATTAGAAAACATACTGTGTGCAATTTTTTTTAAACTTACAAATGTATGAAGGCCACTTAAAATTTGCATAACATGTGGTCTATAGTTGGAAATGTTTCATATGAATTTGAAAAAATATTCAACAGTTCTAAGTTGCAGTCAATGTTCTCTGAATTTCAATTAAAGTAAATTGGTTGATATTGTCCAGATCTTCTATAACATTACAGACTTTCTGTCTACATTTTCCATCAGTTACTGAAAGCAGTATTGAAATTGCCAAATGGATTGGAATTTCTCTCCTTAGTAAACCTTTATGCTTTGTGTGACTATTTTAGTGGTATTTAGTTTTTTATGATGTCAAAAGAGTGAATCCAGGCTTCTTATGTTTATTTGTGCTGACACTTTCTTTCACTATTTCACCTTTACTATATCTACTATTTGAGAGGCATTTTTAATAAACAGTATAGAGTTACATTGTTGTTTTTGTCAGGCTAATAATGTTTGGCTTCTCTTGGTATGCTTAGCTTTTTTACATTTATTGCAGTTATCAATATGGTTGTTACTGTTTCTTTTCTCTATTATCATATTGTTTCATTTTTCTTGTTTTTTCAGCTTTTTAAAAGATGAGTATCTCAGTATTGAAATTGGTCACAGTTAATGGTGCATTAGTCTATATATATATATATATATATATGTATGTATATGTATATATTTTGAGATTGTGGCTCACAGTACAGGCCAGGGTGGCCTGTAAATTACTATGTAGCTCAGGGTGGCTTTGAACTAATGATATCTCAGTCTCTCAACTGCTGGGTTTAAAGGTCTGATCCATCATGAACAGCATAGTCTAACTTTTGAAAAAAATTTAAGTGATAGTCTAAGATTTGCACCAGGCATCCTTAATTTAACAGTCTGTTGAAAAAATAATTTTACTATTCTTTACATAATATGAACTTAAAAATTGGAGTACCGTTGTCATTGTTATTTGTACTTATTGTCATGTGATTATTTGTCCATATGTAAAGTTATTTACAAGATGCTATTATGAGTTATGAGTTAAACAAGTTAATTAACAAACAAGAGAATGTCTTTAGGCATCGCCAGTGTTCTTCATATAGGTTTTGGTTTCCCAGTAGTTTTACTCTCTTTTAGTCTAAAGAACTTCATCAGCTGTTTCCTGTAGCATAGGTGTGCTAGAGATAAATACTCTTACATTTGTTTTGTGTGTAAATGTCTATATTCTGTCTTCTTCACTGAAAAATATTTTCACTGGCTATTGAATTCTTCTTTGATGATGTTATTTTCTCTTTGTACTTTATTCAATTTCTGGCTATATTGTTAATTAATTGTACTTCAAAGGCCATTTTGATCCCCCCATGTGTATGTTATCAATTCATATAACTGAATTTATGAATTTATCATTTGCTCTCTATTATTACCTTTTCAGTGGTTTTATTATTACAAATCTTGGTTTGCTTTTCATTTTTGGTGGGGTTCATTGAGACATTTTTATTTTTGAGATTATAATTTAATTACAACATTTCTCCTTTGCTTTTTCTACCTCCAAATATTTTATGACATATACCTCTCCTTGCTCTCTTTCCAATTCATGGTCTCTTTCTTCATTAACTGTTATTCCTAAATATAACCTGCTCAATCTGTAGAATGTTACTTGTATGTATGTTTTCATAGCTGATCATTGGTATTGGAGAACCAATTGGTATGATGTTTTCTGAGACAAGTATTTCTCCCACTCTCAGCATTCCTTAGTTGCCTGTGGTTCTTTGTGTTGGGTTGAGGCCTCATAGACAGTCTCCTGTTCACTTTTGCATGTCTGTTTTTGTAGTACTTGTTCAGTTCATAGTTATGTAATCATGTTGTTGAGACATCTCTAAAACACTCCTGCACCTAAGGCTCAGGAAACCTTGAAGAAGAAGGCAAAGATTAGAAGATCCATAGGATAAGGGAGCATGCTGCAAGATTGTGTCTCCTAGAGATGTTGGAAGACTCATGGATAAAGTCTTACCATCGCTGAGATTTATGAATATATTTTCAATGGATTTGAAATTTTTCTTTTAAATCTTTGTTTTTATTTTATGTGTGTGTGCCCACTTGTCCGTATATGTCCTGGGTGTGTTCAGGTGCCTACAGGAGCTAGAAGGGAGCATCGGTATGCCTGGAGCTGGAGTTATAGGTGACTGTAGATGTTGGCAACTGAACCTGGGTGTTCTGGAGGAGCACCAAGTGCTCTTAACTGCTGAGGCATCTGTTCCAGTCCCAGAAATTGGAACTCTATGAGTCATTAATAGTTCAAATGATTTTCTGACCCAGTCTTCCTTTAGAGGCTCATTTAAATTATTTTTTTTTGTTTTATGTGTGTAAGTGTTTTACTTGTATGTATTGTATGAGCACCATGTGTACACCTGGTGCCCATGGATGTCAACAGAGGGTATCAGATTCCCTGGAATTGGAGTTGCAAATGGCTGTGAGCTGTCATAGGGATGATGGAAATCAATCCCAGGTCCCCAAGGAGAGCAGTTAGTACTTCTAATTACTCTGCCATCTCTCCAGCCCTAAGAGTGCCTCCAGTTTTACAAAAGGTGTATGACTTGGTGTTTTTAAACAGGTCACTGGGGCCTTGTTCTTGGCATTTTGGACGAATTACTTTACTAGATTTTCTTTTCTCTGAACTCACAATCATTCATTCACTGTTACCCTATATCTGAAGAGATGTTTTATATAGTATTCTAATTTATGTTTTGTGCAGGAAAATAGTAATCTATACATTACTCTTCACAACTGGAAGAACACTATATTTATTTATTTTCTTTATTAAGAAATATTTTATTCATTTTACATGCCAACCACAGATCCTCCTCTCATCCCTTCTCCAGCTCCCCCTGTCTCCCCCACAGCAATCCACCTTCCCATCCCCTCCTCAGAAAAGGTAAGGCCTCCCATGGGGAGTCAGCAAAGCCTGATACATTCACTAGAGGCAGGTCCAAGTCCCTCCCTGCTGCCTCAAGGCTGTGCAAAGTGTCCCACTATAGGTAGTGGGCTCCAAAAAGCCAGCTCATGCACCAGGGATAGATCCTGATCTCACTGCCAGGGACCCCTTAAACAAACCAAGCTATACAACCATCTCCTGTATGTGGAAGGCCTAGTCCAGTCCCATGCAGGTTCCACAGCTGTTGGTCTAAAGTTCACGAGTTCCCACTAGCTTGGTTCGGTTGTCTCTGTAGATTTCTCCATCATGTTAGTAGGCACAACTGTTGTGATTTCATGATCATTATGCCTGTGTTGTATTTAGAAGATGATATTTCCCATTCCTTTATCTTCCTATCTATATTGCTTATCAATTTAACAACATCCAACAACATTTTGACTGTACCTACATTTTATCAACAGATTAGTTTGGAAAGAATAAAAATTTTAATATTAGTTGAGTCACACAATTGCTGATAATGTTTTTGTCTTTCAATTTGTTTTCATTTTCTTTAATTTCTCTTACCAATGTGTTTTTAGTATAAAAATCTTAAGTGATTTTATTAAACATATTACTAAGTATTAGGTGATGTCCATGTCAATGTATATGACATTTTAATTTACTTTTCTAATTTTTGAAAAATATTGTTTTACAGCTCAAACAGAAATACATTAGTTTTCATGTATTAATCTTGTATCTCAGTCCATTGAAAATTCACTGAATAGTTCTATTCTTACTTTCTACTTTTTTGTACAGATTCCTTAGGATTTTCTATATGTACAATCACCTCATCATCATTATTTTTTTCCCAATTTTAAGGACTATAACTTTTTTTTTACCCTTTTGACTATTGAACTGTTTGAGAATACCAATACAAGTGATTAAAATTGATTTCATTGTAGTTTTTTGAACTAGTTAGGGAAGCAAGAACAGTTTGGGGGACTCAGCTGAGTGAAAGATTCCATGCCTAGTATCCACAGAGCCCCAGGTTCCACCCTTAGTACATACCTCCAAAGCAATGAAAATGCTCCCATTCACATGATGTCGTCTATAGATTTTTGATAGATACCCTTTATCTTATCAAGGGAGTTCTCTCATATTTCTTAGTTAAATCTAAATAAAATTTGAATTCACTAAATACTTTCTTTCATGCACAATCACAGTTTTCCTCAATTTTTATGTTAAGTTGGTAAATTGAGACTGGTGTTCTGTTGATTCAATCTGTTCATCTTAATCAGGTTTTCACCCCATTCATTGTATTTATCTGCATGTGTGTATAGTGTGTGCTGCAGTTCTATGAAATTTTTCATGTGTATAAGTTCAGTGTCAAGATACACATCACTTTCATCACTGTAAATGCATGCTTTATTATGGTCACAGCTGCCTCTCTCCTGCTATTCCCTTTGAAAGTATTTCCCAGAAACCATTAATTTGTTATTTATTTCAAAAATGCTTCATGAATGGTTTACTACTTTTATGACCTTATAGGAGTGGAAATTTGTAAGTTATTGGTAGCCTTTATATTGCTGAATATATTGTAGTAGTTTGTTTATCCATCTACCTGTTGAAGAACATCTGGACTGTTTCCAGTTTTTGGCTATTATAATAAAGCAGCTATGAACATTGTGTACTGGCTTTTGAACAGGCATATGTTTTTATTTCTGAATTAAATGCCCAGAAGAGAAACTGTTGGGCTAGATTGTAGTTACATGTCCAGTTTTACAAAAAGATGCAAACTACTGCTGTAAGTAGCAGTTATGTTTGAGTTCTGTACCCTGGAAATTCATATATTGAAACCCTCATCCCTAGTATTTCAGAATGTGACATATATTGGAGATAAGTTCTTTATGGGGGTATTAAATACAAATGTGTGAAGACAAACATGTAGAAGAGTCAATGTGAGAAGCAAGAAACAGACATTTTCCTGCAGAATCCTCAGAAAGAAACAATCTCACAGGCATTTTGAACTTAAGAGTCCTAGTCTGCAAAACTTTGAATAATAAATACATTGTTTAAATGTCTCAATTTGTGGCACTTTATTACAGCAGCCCTAGAAAACATATACAGGTTAGACATACCATTTTGCTTATTAGCTACTAGTGTATGAATGATCAAATTATTTCATATTCATGTCAAAATTTGATGTACTGGCTGGTTTTGTGTGTCAACTTGACACAAGCTAGAGTCACCAGAGAGGAAGGAGCCTCAGTTGAGCAAATGCCTCAACTGAGATTCAGCTGTAAGACCTTTTTGCAATTAGTGATTGATGGGCAAGGGCCCAGCCCATGGTGGGTGGTATCATCCCTAGGTTGGTGGTCCTGGGTTCTGTAAGAATGCAGGCTGAGCAAGCCATGAGGAGCTAACCAGTAAATAGCACCCCTCCATGGCCTCTGCATCAGCTCCTGCTTCCAGGTTTCTGCCCTATTTGAGTTTCTGTCTTGATTTCCTTCAATGATGATCATTGATTTGGAAATGTAAGCTGATAAACCCTTTCTTCTCCAACTTGCTTTTTGGTCACAGTGTTTCATCACAGCAAGAGAAATTCTAACTAAGACAATTGGTATTGTTATATTTTTAAAGAGGTGTAGTAACATATTATTGTAATTTTAGCTTTTCTTAGTGGATGCTAATGGTGTTGAATAGTTTTAGTGTGGTTATTTGCCACTTACATATTCTTTTCAATGAAATGTCTTTTCAGATCATCTGATGAGCATTATCCCACAGTAATAGACTTTTTAAAATGACTTATAAATCTTGGAAGCTTTTTGTGTGTTGTGGATATTAGTCTTTTGCTGGTCACTTTGCAAATATTTTTTCAATATTTGTACCTTATGTTCCATCCTTTTCACTAACACATTTACAGAAGAATTTTTGTGATTTTGATGATGTATCATTTACTGATTTATCATTTGATGGTTCATACTTTTGGCGTTATCTGAGGATTGATCCCATTGCATGTAACTTTCAGTTTCTCCACTACGTTTTCCTACAAGGGCCTCATATCAAATGCTTAAATTAATTTTTATCTGAGCTGTGAAATATGAATCTGGGCTGAATACATATATATATATATATATATATATGTGTGTGTGTGTGTGTGTGTGTGTGTGTGTGTGTGTGTGTGTATTTCCAGTCAGTATGACAGTGCTGACAAGGCTGTTCTTACTTTGTTTAATTGCTTCTGTATCTTTGTTCAAAACTCCCCAGCCATTTTGTTTTGGATTTATTTCTGAATTTTCTGTTATGTTCCATCTGTGTTGAAAAAATAAAAATCCAAGTGCATGTTGTCTTCAGGAGACATATGTTAGACACAAATATACAAATCAGTTGAAGTAAAAAGATGGAAAACAATGCACCTGTACACTGCAACAACAAATGAGCTGATACTAGTATCAGAATTTCAATAAAACATCACTAGAACTAAGAAGAATTTTATGACAATAAAAGGTCAATTCATTTAGAAAATATCATCATAATAAAAAAACATATATTTAAATAAGCCCCTAAATCGACGAAATAAAGACAGCATTGATGAGACATATAGACTATTCAACAATGCAGTAATTGTGGGAGACTTCAGTGTTGTGCTGTTATCAATGGATAGACCAATTAGACCTAAGAAATACAGATACAAACATTACAACCAACAAAAACCAATGCTCAGTTTTCTTTATAAATTTTCATTAATGTTTGTCATATAACATGTTTTTATCACATTCTTTGTCACGCATACTTTCTCCCAGATCTTCCCTACCTTCCCATCCACTCAATTTATCACCTTCCAAAAAGAAAAAACAACCAAAAGTAAAAGTCAAAACAGATAAACACAAAAAAGAATGAAAAGAGAAAACCAATAAGGCAAAACAAAACAAAACAAAAGCATACCATCACTCTCTAAAATATGGGGTATGTTTTGTGTTCACCAACTACTCCTGGGCATGAGGCCTGCTCTTGAGTGTGATTGACACAGTAACATTCCATTGCAGAAAACCGATTTTCCCTTTCCCACCAGGCATTGATTGCAAGTAACTTCTTGGTTAGAGGTGGAGCTTGTATCTACTTCCCCTTCTCAGTGCAGGGATTTTGTCTGGTTTGAACTTGTGCAGGTCTTCTGTGTACTATCACATTCCCTGTGACTTCATATGTGTATCAGTCCTGTAGTGTCTGGAAGAGTGTTTCTTTGGAGTCATCCACCACCTCTGGCCTTTACAATCTTTCTACCTTCTCTTCTGCATAGATCACTGAGCCATGAGGGAGAGGTTTGATAAAGATATCCCATTTAAGACTGGATGCTCCAAAGTTTCCTACTCTTTGAACATTGTCCAGTAGTGGATGTATTTATTAATTCTCATGTACTGCAAGAAGTTTCTCTGATGAGGGTTGAGCTATGATCTGATCTATTGGAGTAGCAATAAGTCAACAGGAGATATTTTATTGCTATGTTCTTTAACAGAATAATAGTTGTTGTTCGAATATGAGAGGGTCTTTTAATAAAAAACCCAGAGCCAGATATCAGGATGAAAGCTGAACGATCAGAGAAGCAGAACAGCCAGCCACTAGTTCTTACCTATATGAAATCCTCAGCCTCAAGAGAGTGAGTTCCTGTTTCCTCACACCTTATATACCTTTCTCTGCCCTGCCACATTACTTCCTGGGATTAAAGGCATGTGTGCTTCCCAAGCAAAAGCATGAGATCTCAAGTGCTGGGATTAAAGGTGTATGCCACCACTGCCTGGTTCTGTGTCTAATCTAGTAGCTGGCTCTGTCCTCTAATCCTCAGGCAAGTTTATTAGGGTACACAATATATTACCACATTTCCCCTTTATTGTCTAAAATAATAAAAGAAGGTTATAACTAATATAAGAAAAACTATATACAATAAATGCAATAAGTATATACAGTATATACAGTCAAGAATTATATTAACAATGTCTCGTCCATTAACATTTGACAGATTCAGAGAAAATACTCCATTATTTATCCTATTTTGGTGAGTTCAAAACATAGTACCTAATTCACTTTCTATCCTAACTTGTATTACCAACCGAAAACTGTCTTTTGATGTCTTTCAAACTTATACACTTTACACATCTTTAGTGAGTTTCTTTTCTTAATGTGTTAACAAGGAAAACTATAACTATAGCTATCTAATCTTCAACTTCCTCAGAGACCCAAGAAGGAAATAATATTACCTAAGTAAGCAGAAAGAGCAAACAAACGACTTCCAAAAAATGTGAGAAATGACAGAAACAGCTGGCTGCCCGGACAGTCACCCAAGATTCCTCTGCAACATTTGGGCATCCATCTTCAGCCTACGGGCATAGCATATCTGACAGACTCATCCGTGAATCAAGATTTTCTGAAGGGCTGTTCCACTTTGTCTTAGAAAAGTTCAGCAGTCCTTTCTTTTGCATCCTGCTTATCCATTTGGACAGCATACTGTCAAGGCAAGGGCATCTTCTTGCCTAGTGGCTAACTTGCCACAAAGAAAGTAAACTCATGGAGTTTCTTTGATGCCCATCATCTTCTCTGAAGTATGTTGTTGCTGCCAGGAGCAGACATGTCTCATTGTCATAAAAAAAAGAATCTATGTTACTAAAACATCTTAAATGCCATATTCTGTAGATCTCTGAAGTGTTTGAAGATGACCTGTATATGTAAAATATATCTCTGATCTTAAAAACGTACCTAATATGACTACAAGTTTGGTTATAATGACTAACTACTAACTTGCATTTCTTTATATCCTAATTAATTGGTAATAATAACTTTCAAGAACTGGCAATTTGCATTACATTGCTAAATGAGCTGTATAGGTACAGTACCTTGAACAAGATTAGAAATATATATACAGTATTTTCTAACAAAATCAATCTCAAATTTGTATCAATATACATAATTTGTACACAATATACAAAAACCCAATCTAATGTAAAATGTTTAAAACTGGTAGTTACTTTCTAAAAGTAGATTCAATAATCTACCTTTTTATCTTATCATATCTATATCCTCCCCTTTTTTCTTTTCAGAGTAGATTCAATAATCTACCTTTTATCTTATCATATCAATATCCTCCTTATTTTCTTTTCTTTTAAAAAGAACCCTAAATCTAAGCTCCTTTGTTTAGTTTTTTTTTCCTGACCATTAACAATTAACAACTTGTAACTAACCATCCTAAACAATGACAATTATCCATAACCCACTGAAAGACCAAAAACCACCCACCGCATCTCTTGGGAATGTGGGTGTCATGCTCTTAAAATTACTTCCTGCTGTCTGGGGCCAAAGGCATCTTTAGGCAATCCTGAAAAGAAAATTTTTGGGTTAATTGTCAAGTCCTGGGAGAAGTAGCTGTATCATTTGTTGTCCAGTCTGTGCATAATGGGAAAGTGTAGGGCTTGTCTCAAGTCCTCACTCGAGTAGTCTGTGAGGCTGCATCATCTCAGCTAGCCATCTTGATATTGTCCTGAGCAGTTTGTAGTTCAAAGCCAATCCTTGGGTGGTGTTTTTCAGCTTAGTGGTATTATCATCATCCTAATGGAATCATCATTGTGGGGTCACATCATCCTTTTGGAGACTTCAAAGTCACTCTTAGGCATGGTCATGGTTCACTGTAAAAAAATCTTTTTTGTGAGACATTTTTTTCTGGATGATTTGTCCTTTTTCTTCAGATATTTCATTTATCCAATGTTCTTCAGATTCCTTAGCCTTCATTCTCCTAAAAGACAAAAAGAAAACTCTTCCTCAATCCTAACTTTGGGGAATTTCCCAGTGATGGAGATATTGTTCTGCATGCTGTGAATATGTGTTGCTCTGATTGATTGATAAATAAAATGCTGATTGGCCAGTAGCCAGGCAGGAAGTATAGGCGGGATAAACAAACAAGGAGAATTCTGGGAAGAGGAAGGCTGAGTGAGGTGACGCCAGCCGCCGTGGAAGGAGCAACATGCCTGTAGACCGGTAAAGCCACAGAATACGTGGCAAAACATAGATTAATAGAAATGGGCTGAATTTAAGTATAAGAGCTAGTCAGTAATGTGCCTGAGCTAATGGCCAAGCAGTTGTAATTAATATAAGCTTTTGAGTTATTAATTTATAAGTGGCTGTGGGACTGCTGGGTGGGCTGGACCGTGTGGGGCCTGGCGAGACCCAGACAAAACATTCACCTACATCCCAGTCTACTCTTTATCAATTTTGATTTATGGTTTCTACTTAAATTTTTTATTCTCTCTTCTATAGCTGTTCTATCACCCCAACCAGTATGGTTTTTTCAATAAGATTAGCTTCTTTAATTGCTCTGGGAAGGAGTTTCTTCCATGGTAACAGGAAAGGACTGATCCGAATTTTCATAGGGGCCTTCAAGAGGTCCCTCAGAGAGTTTCCCAAAGGCAAAGGCAAAGGATTACCATGTTTGTCCTTGTTGATTTACACATCTTTGCCTTTGCCACACCATCTGCATAATCCAGAAGGCAGGGGCATTCTGTTGTAATTGTTCCTTGAGAAAACATTTTTTTCTAGGAATGCTGTGTTTACAGTCCCTTTTTAGGTGATTTTGTTTACAGCAATTGAAACATCTGACATTACTATTTTCCTTCAAACCCCTGGAAATCACCTCTCCTATTCAAGTATCATCATGGTCATTAGATTCAATATTCATTGTATCTCAGATTCATTCCTCCAAGGGTGCTGATCTTGCCTTTAATGGCCTAATTACCCTTTTGCATTGTGCATTAGCATTTTCAAAAGCCAGAGATTCAATTATTATCTGTTTAGCTTCTGAATTTGGTATCATTCTATTTACTGCTGAAGACAGCCTTTGTAAGAAATCCATGAAGGTTTCTTTTGGGCCCTGTATAACTTTTGTAAATGACTCAACTTTCTTTTCTACTTCTTCAATTCTGTCCCAAGCATTCAAGGCTGCCATTCAGCATAAAGGCAGGGTGTGGTCATCTGTAGAGATTGCCTTTCTATGTTAGTATAATCTCCCTCTCCAAGAAGTTGATCTTGAGAGATTTCCATACCTCTAGCCCCACTTCGTTGTTCAATGGTCTTAGACTCATTCTTCCACCAGATCCTCCATTGTAATTATGGACCAGCTTCTAAGACAGCTGTAACCAAATCTCTCCAGTCTTGAGGGATAATTCTATTTCCAGTTGACCACGAGTTTAACATATGCTTCACAAATGGGGAATGCACACCATATGACACTATAGCTTTTTTGAATCTCCTCAAATTTAACATTTTCACAGGAGTCCAGTCAGCTCTTACACAACCTTGAGCATTTAGCAGTTCCTGTAAGGTTACTGAATAAGTTAAAGTCTTAGACTGTTTCTCTGTAACCATATAATGCAATGCTGAGATTGGTTCACCTTTAAATTCTTCTGTCTGGGTCTCAATATCTCTATGATCTGTTTTAATAAGTTTTTCTAAAACTTTTATCTTGGCACTCATATTAACCGACTTTTTTAATGATAAAACAAAAATGATCAAACTAATAATATTTATAATTGGCATTACATAAATCCCATCTACATTAATTATCCTCTCATTTAATTGCTTCATTTTTAGACTGTCAGTTGTATTATCAAACAGAGACCAAATTTCCTCCATTGAAAAAATATTTCCCATTTTTAATGAGGGAAAACAAATTCTCTTTTAACTAATTTCTCCCTTTAAGAAATCCCAATTGTCTCACCAAATCTGCTGACAATGACGATTCAGATGTGAGGCTGACTGCTTCTGCCTAGAACAGTAGAAGCCTGAGCAAGTTTCAAGGCAGCTAACTAGTATGGTAGTAGCCCAAGATGGAGATCCAGGGAGGGCCCACAAGCCACCAGGAGAGAAGAAGCCAAAGAGCCAGCCATCTGCAGGGAATGTGAGAAAGCAGCTAACTCTTATGGTTTTTGGGGCCCAAAGAAACTAATGGAGTTTGCTACAGAAAGGCTGCAACAAAAACTTAGCCAGTGGGTTAGGGACTCCAGCCCACATGGGGTAGAGTCTCCTGCCCTGTGCAGCTCAGGCCTGAGCCAGGGACTGCAAGACCACAGGCAAGCAGCTTTTTCATGAATTGGTGCCCCACAAGTTAGATGTCAGATGTTGTTTGAATCTTAGATTATCTTTTAATAAAAAACCAAGAGCTAGAAATAGTAATAGATTTCCCCCTAGGCTCATGATCTATATGAATTCTTAGCTACTTTAAAAGTGTCATTTTTAGGTTTCAACTAATGGAGTAGGCCTTAAGTCCAAATTAAAAATTGATTGGTTACTCTCATAATATTTGTGCCACTATTAAATCAGTATATCTTTCCGGCAAGTCTCTGTTATAGGTCACAGGTTTATATCTGGGTGAAATTGATGATTACCTTTCTTCTCTGGTAGCATGCAAAGTGCCTTCCCATACCATGAATACCTGTCAGTAGTGGTGAAGCTTCCAGTTGGACACCAGTTCAATTTCTCCATGTTTGATGACTTAAGTAAGTTGTGTTTTCAGCAATAGGGCCTTACCATCCAGTTATGGAGAGTAACTAACTAGTAGCCTTTTCAATAGCTTGTAATTTTTTTGGGTGGGGAGTGGTCTATGGGGCTTCTTTGACTAATGATTTAACAAGATGTAACCTATTCCTGATGGTTTTACTTGGTGACATATGTCTAGTTGGGACATTGTCTCCCCCATTATATGATGACACCATTTAAATTCCTTTCATGTATGTATACATTTTAGGGAACTTCTACAAAAGTAGATTTCCATATGATTTTTCAAAGGACCTTTGGTGTTATTTTTACCTCCCACATTGCCTCCTTTACACTGCCCTCCCATTTAATCCTCCTAGATTACTTTCTCCTTTACCTCTCTATAACACTATACTCTATTTCTCCTTCTTTGGAAGATCTCCATCTCTTTCCCTTGCTATTTACCTAATTCCTGTGATATTCAGATTGAAACACACAGATATCTTAAGCTTAAAAAGCTAATATCCACATATAAGNGAAAACATGCAATATTTGTCTTTTTGTATCTGGATTACCCTATTCAGGATGATTAGCCTTGTCTAATTTCATTTCTCTTTACAGCTTCCATTCTTCAGTTGATGGACATCGAGGCTGTCTCAAATTTCTGGCTATTATGAATAGATCAGCAATAAACATGGAGGATCAAATATCTCTGTAGTAAGATATAGAGTCTTTGGGTATATATACCCAAGAGTTGTATAGCTGGATTTTGTGGTAGATAAATTTTCAGCTTTTTAAGGAACTTCTGCACTGATTTCCGTACTTTCTCTTTTGTGACGTTAAGGATATTGAGGCCCTTGATCCATTTGGAGTTGAATTTTATTTTATTTTATTTTATTTTTTTTTATTTTTTATTTTATACTGGTTGATAGATATGGATCTATTTTCATCCTTTTACACACAGCTATCTAGTTTGACAAGCATCATTTTTGAAGATGGTATCTTTTCTCCAGTGTGTGTTTTTGGCATTTTTGTCAAAAATCACGTGTCTGTAGGTGTCTGGAATTATTTCTGGGTCTTTAATTCAATGCCTTTGATCAGCATACCTGCTTTTATGTCAATATTATGCTGTTTTTATTTCTATATTTCTGTAGTACAACTTGAAATCTGAAATGGTGATAACCCCAGAAGTTATTTTATTATTCAAGATTGTTTTATATGCCCTGTATCTCTTGGGTTTTCATATGAAGCTGAAAATTGTCCTTTCAATTTCTGTGAAGAATTGTGTTGGAATTTTTATAGGAATTGCATTGAATCTATAGACTTTTCACATTAGAAATCATATTGATCCATGAGCATGGAGGATCTTTCCATCTTCTAATGTCTTCTTCAATTTCTTTCTTCAGTATCTTAAAGATTTTATTATACAATTCTTTCATTTGCTTGTGTAGATTTATCCCAAGATACGTTTAAGGCTATTGTGAAAGGTACTCTTTCCATGATTTCTTTCTTAGTATGTTTGCCATTTGTATATAAGAAGGATTTTGATTTTTGTGTGTTAAAATTTTGTGTGTTCTGATTTTTGTGTCTTACTACATTGCTGAAGGTGTTTATTAGGTATAGAAGTTTTGTGATGGAGTCTTTACGGTCTTTTATGTATAAAGAAAGTCTTGGCATCTGAAAATAAGAGTACTTTGACTTCTTCCATTCTTGTTTAAACCTCCTTGATCTCATTCATTTGTCTTATTGCTCTAGTAAGACTTCAAGTATTATATTGAATAGGTATGGAGTATGGTGATATTTTATTTGTCTTCCCTAATAAAATTTATCTGAGGGTCAGAGGAAAAACGGGGCTGCCACTAATAGAAAAACAATAGCCATGCAAGTTAGCACACGCCCTTA
>LZPO01097116.1:675164-687527 GCA_001675575.1 Neotoma lepida
TAGATTTATAAAATGGGTTAATTTAAGATGTAAGAGCTAGCTAGCGAGAAGCCTGCCAGGGCCATAGTTTAAAAATGATATAAGCCTCTGTGTGTTTATTTGGGTCTAAGCGGCCGTGGGAGTCGGGCGGAACAGAGACTGGGATCAGACAAACTTTCGTTTACAATGTTTGTCTCCTGTGTGATTCCAGATCCAGGCAAGTTGATAATCAGTATTAACTATTACAGTTATCCCCATAAATCATACTACTATTGCACTAGTAGTCACACATTGTCTAGCAGACCAGTATCATAACATGCAAAATCTATAGCTAGGTGAAACCATTGGTGGTTTTTCTTCCTTAGTGGCTTGCATAGCCTTTTATGAGTCTGTGTAAGCCAGCATGAAGAAACTTTATTGCTTAGTTTCAGCTTGACTTGTCTATGCCTTAGAATCAAAGTGTTAGATGTCATTAGCAAATAAGAGCTTACTAGTCAGTTCTGAGTGGCAACCAAGAGCAATAGCCTTAGTATGTATTGTTTTGGAGGTATTTGAAGCCTCCCTGACCAATAACTCATAGTGCAGCTATAGACTCTTAATACTTGTATTTTCATTTAATAACCCATGACATCTTGGAATAGCGTTACCTTGCTATGCAGTGTATTCCTGTGTATACTCCTTTTTTCTTAGTTGTATTTTTAATTAACTTACAAAGTAGTAGGCTTACATTTGGATTTTTCAAATGTCCTGAGGTCTGGAACCTTCTTTATTCCTTCTTCTCCACACCTTTGCCCTCCTCATCCTTGCTCAATCCTCTCCAACCCAAATATTCCATCTCTCAACTATCATATAATTGGTGCAGAACTTCATATATTCTTGATGTAGTTGTGTTTTTTTCATATTTATAGATTGCTTTGTACTTTTTTAATTATGTGAGAACAAATTAAAATTTTGACTAAACTAAGTCAAATTTAATGACCTTAAATGCAAAACACACATACACAAACAAAATTAAGAAAACAAAATGTCAAGTTATGGAGGGAATTTTGATGATTGATCTGTGACTACAAATCAAAAGGTTTTTGTTAACTGATAATTGACAAGAAGTACTTTTCTGCTGAGTATTTATATGCACATCATCTCATGCATAGAAATTCTTAATTTTAACAATCAAATTTATCAAAAATTTCTCTTATGGTTAGCACATTTTGTGTACTATTTAAAAATATCTTTGTCAAAGTCCAGAGTGCTAACCATTACACTCATGGAACACCTAGTAATGGAGGAAATGGAGTCTCAGCTAGCCATTTCTTGTCTGTCATCAGGAAAGGTTTCCAGTAGCAGGAACTGGGTTGCATTCAATTGACTTATTGGCCAAAGGGGTCACACTGATATTCCCAAACAACCCAGGCTGTTGCTAAGACAAAAAAATTGCTCTCTGCAAACTGACAGTTGGGCACCATTGCTGAGGGCAACACCCATACAACTCATTGAACATGGAGAAGTTGAGCTGGTGCATACATGGAGCCTTCACCCCTATGTTCTAGTCTCTTTGGTGCAGGAAAGTACTCTGCAGGCTTCTAAAAGGGAAACATGGACACAAACCCAGCCACAAAACCTTTGGGCTACAATCCGTCCTACTTTCCAAATATACTAGGACAATGTTGGCACAGAAGTTGTGGGAATAGCAAGTGTTTGATTTGACATAAGGTTCACTCCATGAGAAGGAACCCATACCCGATACTGCTTGGATAACAAAGAACCAGAGACTAGATAGCCCAGAGACTTAGGGTAAAGCCAAACACTACTGGTCTAAAAAAGTATCAATAAAGTGACTCCTAATATTCTGCTATACCCATAGACCAGTGCCTTATCCAGTTGTCATCAGAGAGGCTTCCCCCAGCAGCAGATGGGAACAGATGCAGAGACCCACAGCCAGACTTTACTCGAAGAGTGAGTCTAAATGGTAGGCCCCTCAAATCCCTCCCCTCAGAACTCAAGGAATCCCAAGAAAGAGAAGGCAGAATGATTGTTAGAGTCAGAGGGGATGGAGGGAATCAGAAGAACAAGGTCTTCTGAAGCAACTAAACAAGATGCATATGAGCTCACAGAGACTGAAGCAGTAAGCACAAGGGCCTACATGGGTCTGCGTTAGGTCCTCTGTGCATATATTATAGCTATTGACTTAGTATTTTTATGGGATTCCTGACTGTGAGAATGAGTGGGTCTCTTACTCTTAAGCCTGCTCTTGGGAGTCTTTTCTTCCTGTTGGGTTGCCATATCCAACTTCAATATGACAGTTTTTGCTTCATCTTATTATATTTTATTTTGTCATGATTGGTTGCTATCTCTTAGAAACCTATTATTTTCTAATGAGATACAGAAAGGGAGTGGATCCAGATGGGAGGGGATGTGGGGAGGATCTGAGAAAAGTAGAGGGATGGAAAACTATAATTAGGATATATTGTATGAGAAAATAATCTGTTTTCAATAAAAGGAAAAAATGAAAAATATCTTTGTCAACCACAAGGTTATGATGAATTCTGTATTTTCTTCTGAAAGCTGTATTGTTGGATCTTTTATATAATATGAGAAATTGGTCAGTATTTGGGCCTAACAGATGGTCAATAGACAGAGCATCATGTAATAAAATTACTGTTTTCTTCTCTATACTGCAGCATTACTATTGTCATAATAAAATGTCTTTATATTCATAAGTCTATTTCTAGACTAGTTTTTCACTTCCATTGGAGCATTAGTCAATCTTGGCAAACTACTTTATTGTGTCTTCATAAGAGCCCTTGACATATGGTAGTATATCTCTTTTAGCTGTTCCAAATACATTTTGTGCTAAAAAAATGTAATTCTGTATATTCTATACTTCTCACGCCATAGCTTAGTATCTGGCAGAGTAATTTGTCAGTAAATATTTTTTCCTTGTTTTTATTAACTCAACTTTTGTGTTAAGTAATTTATACATGCTTTTTATTACATTACTACCTGCATATTCCCTAGACTCTAGTAACCAACCTTCTATATTTCCATTTCAACATAATATAGTTTCTAACATCACCATTTGTAGCAGACAACATTAGTGCCCCAACTAGATCTCTTCAGATGATTTTTGTTCCTCTTTTGACCTCGGTGTGATTTTTGTTCTAGCAGTGGGTGTTTGAATATTTTGGTGGGTTATAATTATATTATCAGAATTTCTTTTCTTTTTGGTGGGTTATTATACTTATTATATTATCAGAATTTTTCTCATAGGCATGAAGAGGCAGACAAAGCTGAGAAATTATGTCCCTCTTGTACCTTAGGTAATCACTGATGAGTGAAGAAATAAGAAAGTCTTAATAGTTTTTTTTTCTGGTGCTAGGAATTGAACTCAGGTTCTTGTGCATACTAGGCAATAGTTCTATCAATGAACTACATTCACATCAGGGTGAGTAGCAGTACAAATTCATGGCCCTTGCAAAAGGATATGTTAATTGTACAAAGTAATATGTTTCATTTTAACATTTCTATAAAAGCATATAATATAGACACTCTATATGACTCTTACTTACTCCTCTCCCCATTTGTCCCCTCTTTTCCACAGCTGTAGTAGTTCCCTTTTTATTTTTATGTCCTCATTTTAGATTGCGTGGATGAGATACATGATGTTTGTTTTTGTGAGACTAACTTATTTCACATGATGGCATACATCCAGGTCCATTTATATCCCCATAATTGTTATAATTTCATTACTTCCTATTGAATAAAACTCCAGTGTACAGGCATATTCAAATACACACCACCTTTTCTTTATCCTAGTCTGATATTAGAATGTAGCTATTATAGTGTTAATAGAATCTCTATTGCATGCTGATGTTTATTTTTTGTTTATACTGGCAGTGTTATACTATATCATATGGAAGCTTTATTTTTAGTTTGAGAAAACATTGTACCAATTTCTAGAGTGACTGGTGTAATTTATGTTCCCACTAGCCATGAATAAGATTCTTTCCCAGCCCCTGAATCTTTGCCAGCATTTGTTGTTTGCTTTCTTGATGATAGCCATTCTCACTGGAGTTAGATGATCAATCAATGTAGTTTGATTTGCATTTCCTGGTGGGTTAAAGGATATTGAGCATTTTTTATGTATTTATTGACCATTGGTACTTCTTCATTTGAAAATTATATTTTCAGTTCCATTTCCCATTTGTTGAGTGGATTATTCACTTTATATTCATGGTCTTGGTACAGATCTACTTTAACTCTCCTGATCTTTAATATAATATAGTGCCAAGGGACTGTGACAGTCTAGAATTTCTATCTGGTCTCATGCTGGATCACTATGTCAATAGATTAAATTGAATTGACTCTCTAATAAAGAAGTGCCAAAAATTCTAGAATAATTAGTTTCAAAGGATATAAAATGTAATTTTATATTGGAAGTATTGGTAAAAAATTTATGTCAGCATGTGATCTAAAGTGCATGTTATTGCATCTTAACTATCCCAGTACTAAGAAATTAGCACATTACTTGGTAGTTTTCATAGGATTTTGGAGAATGCATATACTGCCTGGCTTTTATGAGGTATTTATAAGCCAACTTTGAAATTTTCCAACTTAGAGAGGGTGCAATTATTTTTAATGTTTTATTTGACAAAATAATTAGACATGTTTATGGGTTACAATGTAATGTCTTGATATATGTATGTAATGTGAATAATCAATTCAGAACAGTTACTAATGTCCATTAATCCTTATCAATTCCTTGTGCTAAAAGCACTCAGCATCTTTTCTTTTAGCTATCTTGAAACAAGCATTATTATTAGCTATAATTATCCTACTGTGCTAACCCACCCCAGAATGTACTCTTGCTTTTAAACTATGAATTTATACCCATTGGCCAACCCTTCCCTATTCCCTGATTGCCACCTACATTTACGAGCCTCTGGTAGCCACTGTTCTTCTCTATATTTCTATGAGATCAATCTTTCTTAGATTCCAAATATGAAAGGATTGTGCAGCATTTGTTTTTCCATGTTTGTTTTTTAAACCTTTGTATAATGCCCTCCAAATTTATCCATGTTGTCTCAAATCAGAAGATTTTATCATTTATCCAGCTGAATAATCTTTCACTATGTGTATATACTGTAATTTTAGTCCACCCATGTGTTAATGAACATCTTGATTGATTCTATATCTGTTCTACTGTAACTATTGTTGCAATAAACATGGGAATGCAAATCTGTGTTTGGCATTCTGATTTACTTCCTCTGGATATTTATTCAGGAGTAGGATTGCTGGATCATATGGTATTTCTACTTTGAATCTTTTGCAGAAAATCCATACTATTGTCAGTAATGACTGTACCAATTTACATTCCCACCAGCAGTGCTTACGGGTTTTTCCTTCTCTACTTCCTCATCAGAGACTGTTGCTGTATTTTTAAATAACACCCTTTCTAACTGTGATGAGATATGAGTAAATAATAATTTTGATTTGCATTTTCTTTTTTTACAGTGTGTTTGTGTGCTCAAATGTGTGTTTGTTTGGGTATTAAAGAACAATATCCAGGTATAGGTTCACTCCTTCTATCATGAGCTTCCCAGGGATTGAACATGGATCACAGGCTTAGAGAATCACACATCACCCACTGAGCCATCTTACTGGTCCAACATTATAGTTTATGCTTAAAATTCAGTCATACATAAATTCATCAGACGTGTAGGAAGAGTGCTAATTTTTCAGCACCTTTATACAGTAATGTGAAAAAAGTCATAAAGAATTCTGAAGTCCCTCCACATAGTCTCAGGAACTTCAGCTATAGGTTGTGTGTCAGATTGATTTGCATTTTCTTGATGGTTAATAGTATTGATCCTTGCCCTGTGTAAACCTTGGCAATTTGCATGTTTTTCTTATAGAAGGAGTTAAGGTTATTTGCTCACTTTTTAAACTGATTATTTAGGGGCCCAGCAAAATAGCTCAGCAAGGGAAGGTAATTGCCGCCAAGCTGAATGACTTGAGTTCAGTCCCCGGATGACCTGAGTTCAGTCCCCAGAACTTATGTAGTGGAAAGAAAGAACCAATTCTTTGAAGTAGTCCTCTTATCTATACACACATTATGACCACCATGACCACAACGACTGCCAGTACCAGCACCACAACAACCCCCCCTGCAAAGAATAAATAAAATTGGATTATTTGGCTTTTTTTCCTATTAAGTTGTTCAAGCTCCTTAGGGGGTCTATAAACCAGAAAAGGGCACTGAAGACTGTGTAGGCTATAGTACAAGTGGTACTGATGCATGGGGCAGATAACTTGGTAGGTTCCATGGCTCTAGAGGTATTTGCAATAGAAACAAATACTTATAAACTTTCTAATGAACTGAACCAGAAAGGTTTGGGAGCAAATCTATATTGTATGTAGCAGAGAAGTATATTCCATTATTAAAGAAACTTTAGGAACTAAGGAGGGATAAGAAAAGGTTGATTAGTAGACAGTCAGTTACAGTTAAGAGTAAGAAATGGTGGTGTGTTGCTGCTTTATCACTAACAGTGATGTATGCACATTAAAAAAACCCGGGAGAAAAACTTTGAAAGTTTTTACCTTGGGCCAGTGAGATAGATTAGTGGATAAAGATGATGGCTGCCAAGCCTAAAGACTTGAGTTCAATCTCTGGGACTCACATGGTAGAAAAAGAGAACCAATTCCCTCAAGTCAATTTCCACACGTGCTCCACAGTACATAGGCACTTCCCCACCAAATAAATAAATAAATAAGTAAATAACAATGGACATTTTATCCTGATTTTAACACTGTACAATATATATTGTATGTATTATATGTGTACTTATATACAATATATATGTTGTATGTATAACACATACATGTTAAGACATTATATGTTACCCATTATTATATAATTGTTTTATGTAATACTCAAGGTATATTATTTTAAATAAAAATAAGATATATTCTTGGATGAGCAGGATGTAGGTATGAGAGAGAATAAAATATTAACCATGATTATTCAAAGTAAAACTAAAATTTTGTTCATATGGGGAAAAGTTCTTTTATACCATGAATTTATTATAGTATTCTTAAGTATTCTCATAATCACCCACTTAGGGCTTCTTTGTAAAATTTGAGAGTTTCATCTAGTGTGAAGTACGTGATTTGGAGACCTTTTGTAGACAGCGACCTGCAAAAAATATAAATGCACGTTTAATGAAATGTTAAATGGTGATTAATTTTTTCTGATTATATATAAAATAAATAGAATGAATATTAAATTTATACAAATGTATTTTCATGATTACCATGTAACATGCTGAACACAGTCATATCATTGATGATATGACAATTTGACAATACAAATCTGCAGAAGCCAGTATAATTTAAAGGTTAATCCTTAGTTAAACAACACTATATATACATGAGATCATGATGCAACCTCACATACAGATCCAGAAATTGTATGATTTTAATTAATATTAAATTATTCTGCATTTATTCTGTTCCTTTTCCTTTTATCTTTTGTAGATGAGAAAAACAAAATGGTAATGCTGAAATAGGTTAGCTATAGTAGTTAAGTGATACAGTTTATAGTAGAATGTTCAGTGCATCTCATTCTTTTTACTTATTTTCTTCCTCTGTAAACTTTTCTCTCCACTGAATGCATAATATGTGACAATAGTGTGAATGTGATTATAAATTCTGTTAAAAAGCTAAATACTGGCTGTTGTAATCAGCTGGTGGTTGAGGAGGATTGCTACAGAACTCTGTCTCCTGGACACACATGACATGGTTGATGTACTTGTGAGCTCACTGCATCTGTGGTCATCTGAAGAAGACTTATAGAAGACTGGGCCCATTGACATTTCATTATGGCAAGGCCATGTGTCCATGAGGCACCATCTTCCCCAAGGAGAGAAGTGTCCCTTTCTTCAGTGGTATAACTGCTAACAAGTTGCCTATACTCCAGTAAATAGCTTGCTTTCCATGCTGATGCAGGCAATGCTGTTTAAAGCAAGTGGGTCTCACATACACACATAAAACAGGAAAGTAGGAAGGGACTTGCTGGGAAGAAGGCTTTCAGCAGGCAAAGGAAAGGAGAGGAGACAGGGGAGTAGGAGTAAGAAGCAGTATAATTCACACACACACACACACACACACACACACACACACACACTCATTTTTAAAATTGCCAAAAATATTTTAAAATAGTTAAGTCAATATGAAAAAGCTGAAAACACTAAAGATAAAAACATTTTTATGGTGTTAAGAAGAGAACAAATTTTACTGCAGTGCAGTACCATAGAAAAACAATCTTCTGGGCTTGGGAGGCTACCTCACTTGGAAAGTCCTTGTACTACAAGCATGAGGACCTGTGTTCAATCCTCAAAAACCACATTAAAAGAAAAAGCTAGGAATAGTGGTACATGATTTTAACCTTAGGGAGACAGAGTCAGGCAGATCCTTGGAGTGCACTTTGGCCAACCAATGTAACCTACCTGTCAGATTCCTGGCAGGAGAATACAGTCTCAAAAACAGAAAAACAAAACAAAACAACCAAGTGAACAGTACCTGAGAAATATCATACACCCAGAGTTGTCTCTGGGCTCATACACATACACACTTCTCTCCAATTGTTATGTTTCCAGTCATACCTTGAGTACACAGCATGAAACATTTTTTTTTAAAAAAGATAAATCAATAAACTATTTACTTCAGATCCCTCTGATTTCTTAATGTTGGTAATTAGAGTTATATACTTCTCTCTTAGGACTGCTGTCATCATATCCTATAGGCGTTGCTATGGTGTACAAAACGGTGTTCTTAACTGTACAAAAATATGTGATGGATAAATGTATTTGTAAGTTGTTATGGTATGCATAAAATTCACAAGTACACAAAAGCTTCCATTTTACCAATCTAAATAGCTTCAAATAACAAAAGTATGAATATAATTTTTTAAAAAGGGAGAAAAAATAAAAAGTAAATTCCAGATGTGCTATTAGGCGCTGATAGAGACTACTTGTTCAGAGGAATCAGTTATCTAGGCAAGCAGACTTTTATCGATAACTGGGTTCTGTCAGACTTACCAGGTCATGATATAGGTAGGTCACAGCAGCAGTTCGTACTATGATAAAAGCATAGTTGGAATTTGATCTAAGTTTGTCCAGAGGACATGAATAAGTTACATGAACTAATGGACCAATTTTCTTGTTTGCATTAAGGCCTCTCTCTTTCAGCTCATGTCCTCATAGGATATTCCACCTGACCAGTTGACAGAAAAGAAAAGAAAATGAGTCAAATTCATGTGTTAATATGAGCCAACAAGTCATGGCAGTGGTACTACACTCCCATTTAAAAGTAACTGAATATGAAGTAAAGGATTTGGCCAGTCATTGACTTTAAGTGAAAGTATAAGAACTTAAAGTCATACATATGGACGTTGGGGACAGTGAGTAATAATTTAACTTGTTGGTCAAGGTGTTGAGAAAAGCAATATTGAAAGGCCAAACAAAAGGTACATGGATTGATATTTTCCTCACGTCTATTTTAAGTTGTACAAAGCGAGGATCTGCACACTTCACAGTACACAGTAATGTTTATGAGACATTATCGACTGAATAAGCAATCAAGAATTGGTCAGTAGTTCAGCTTGTTCCATAGAGTTCAGTCAGCTTCTGCATTTGTCGCATGAGCTTTTGCTGTTCACCTATTAATTGAGTAACCAGGATATCAGAGACAGAGACTCTGCACTAGATCAATGAAGTGGGCTTCCTTGTATCAAGGCTGATTAGCTGCTTTCATTTCACACTTTGAATAAGTCTTTCCCATCTTTTTTTTTTAGCAGAGATTTGTGTTAAACTTTCAATATGTCCTTGAAGAGACAAACTAGCCACTTGATGGTTAATTATGCCCTGCCTCTGAATGGACAGTGATTTATTATAACTAGAATTTACTTGAATCAAGGATATAGATTTGCAATTTTCTGTCTGTAATGCATCTGCCAACTTTATAAACTGATTTTTCAAAGAAATTCTGATTGACTAGTATGATGTTCTGCATAATACCCCCTTGCATTAATGGATTCACTTTACTGAAAAAGAATCATAATGGTGGGTGCATAGACATGTAGAGTCACTGGCTCTACAGCCTGTCTCTTATACACATCTAGATGTGTATAAGAGACAGGAGGAAATCTATGTATTGGGCCAAATGTTGTTACATGGTAGTTTACCTCTAATAGGTAGAAAATACAGATCTGTGTGGAAATGGTGGAACTAGAAGTGACTTCAGTCATCATCACTTGAAAACATTCAGCTCTGCCTCTGTAGAGGTAGTTGTTGCTAGAGGGTGAATTCTTCCACTAGGGGACACTGTAAGATTCTTACTAAAACCTACAGCTGCCTCTTGGGAAGTTTAGGCATCTTGTTCCAATGGTACAACAAATAGAAAGAGTGACAATGCTGGCCAATCTAATTGGCTTTGATCATCAGAAGCAGGTAGGATCAATGCTTCCATATTTAATAAAAGTGAATAGACAATTATCTTGGGAAGAGGGTGCCACAGAACTGAGAAGGCCATTGTCTTTCTACCATACCCAGCTTCACAGAGGTCTTCATCTCCTTAGAACTGATTCTACATCCACAGCAATGATCTCAGAATATAACAAGAAGGGATCCAGGTCTGTGAATCCACCTGGAAGCCACTAAAATGAAGCATTTCCAGGTATGTTGAGGTTGTTTAGTTCTATTTTCAGAGGAAGAAATGTGTTCAACAACTGTGGGCTAAAAGAGAATATGAAAGTAGGAATCCAAATGATAGGAAATAAGGCACATATAGAATTTGATCATTTATCCCAAAACCTAAGGTAAGGAATTATTTAGTGGTGGCTGAAAGGGTACTTTTGCAGCTTCTGAATATTTGACTCTTGTTACCTAGTGAAGGGACTGGATTTCTATATTATAGGGTGTATTAGCCAGAGTTCTCTAGAGGAACAGAAACAACAGAATGAATAGATATTAAAATGGGATTTAGTAGAGTGACTTACAGACTGTCATCCAGCTACTCCAATAATGGCTGTCTCCCAACAGACAGACCAAGAACCTGGTAGTTGATAAATCCAGGAAGCTGGATGTCTCAGCTGGTCTTCTATGTTGAAATCCCAAAGAAGTACGTTCTAAGACAAGTGAAGGAATTCTTCATCAACAGGATAGATAATTTCGCCAATGAGAATGAGCGCAAGCACACAAAAAGCAAAAAGCTTCCTTCTTCTATATCCTTTTATTCAGGCTGTCACCAGAAGGTGTGGCCCAGGGTTAGGGTTGGTGTTCCCAGCACAAATGATTCAATCAAAAATTTTCTCACAAATGTGCCCAGGTGGTTGGGTTTTAGTTAATTCCAGATGTAGTTAAGCTGATAACCAAGATTAGCCCACAAATGGCCTATTCAAAGATCTATTTGGAAATTTGATTTTTTAAAATCCCCTGGTTCTGTTTCTGTGGCCTGTCACTTGACACCTAGTAGCCTTCAGTTTTTCTCATATTTATTACAAGTTCCTCGATTGTTGAGTAACTACACTGCAACCAGTTCAAATAAAGGTGAGATTAGGAGTTGAGGTAACACAAAAGGTTGAGTAAGACAGGATGATGTCCCTTGAAGAACTTGAAATATGGTAGGTTCATTGATCAAGATTTGTGTGAAAGGTGACTTTAAAACAATTCTGAACTCAGTGCCATGGTAAGGCAGAGGAAGAAGCCCTTCGGCTTCTTGAAAGTCAAGGAAAGTTATACAAAAGAAGATTATCTTGAGTGAAGGAATGATCAACCAGTTGAAGTTTGTTAGGATAAGAAACAAGGAGAGCGCATTCAGGACAGAGGGAACAAAGCATATAATACCAGTTGTAGCTGGATGTTTGCAGAAGCCAAGCAAGATGAAATTCTGGAGATGAGTGATGTCTTCCTAGAGAAAGGGTCTTATTCGAAAAGTCATTATTTTCAGAAGACTCAGTATGTTCATTATTTCCCTTGTTTTGGATCTTCATTTGAGGGAACTATGGGAAATGAAGCTCTAAAAACATTACTTGTCCAATACCAGATACTACTTGTAGATTTCTTCTATGAATCTTTATTACTATGAAGCTTTTGCATTCTTATAGGCATCCTGAAGCATTTAAATCAAGCAAAAATAAAAAATGAAGTATCACATTTGGAGTTCCTTGATGGCTCAGAAAGCAAGCTACTCAAGACATTCAGAATTAATCAGGTTAGCTAAGAATGTGAGGCAAGAAAAAATGATACCAAATGCAAATGAAAATAATTATATTTCTGTGTCATAAATGTGTTTGGTATTTAATTTAGGCCTATATATATATATATGTAT
>LZPO01097117.1:0-26160 GCA_001675575.1 Neotoma lepida
AGGGACATTACATGTGTACACAGGCAGATGGGAAGACATTACATGTGTACACAGGCAGAGAAGGGACATCACATGTGTACACTGACAGAGGAGGAACATTACATGTGAACACAGGCAGAAAAGGGACATTACATGTGTACACAGACAGAGAATCTTGCTGAGAAGGAACGGCTATTTTAATTAACTTAAGTTTCCAGGCATTCCCTTTCTATGCGGGAGTCTGATGTATCAGAGAGCTCATTGTGCAGTTCCAACAAAACTCAGCTCAATTACATTAAAGAGAAAACCATTTCTCTGACCTTATCCTTCTACAGGGCTCTGCTACACAATTAAGCTTCACCTTGCTAATCAGGAATTAGGGTAATAATAATGTCGAAGAATTTTCCTCATCAATTTTGTCTCAATGTTTCCCATGAGTTTGTAATCAAAGAGACCCGATGTGTAACCTCTGAATTTACACTAGCCAGTAAAAAATATCTTTAGCTCTTATTCCAAACTAATGGTCTACTCCATGCTGTACATCATGTTGTCCACAGTGGTGACAAAAAAAAATCACCAATCTTGCAAATGCTTATGACAAAAACTGCGAAGGCTTCTTTGGATGGTTTTATTGCCTGTTCTCTTCCTCTAATAAGGGCAAAGGTAGCCCAACTGTTTTTCTAGGAATGAGAGTGGTGCTAACAATCTCACTTTTTGTATGTTAAAGATGCTCCCTCATGCACATACCACATGCCACGGATGTATGTTAGTATCACAGAGCTTTCTTTTGTTCTAGATCTTTGCTATCTGGTAAATTTTACCATGGCCCCTTACATTGATCCTTTTCGGAGGCATCTGAACTGCTATCTCTTCTACATTGTCCCTTTTGCCAGCTCAGAAGCAGTTAGGAGTCTGTGCCCAAAACCATGAACAGCAGTTAGGGTAACAACCTCTAAGAGTAGGAAATGAGGGACTAGGAGTTACACAGGCTCCCTGGTAGGCAGACGGATAGGGAGAGGGGCCATGGCAAGGTAATAAAGATGGTGGATTTCCAACATGGCTGGCTTACTCCTCACCCTCGTCACCTGAGACAAAAACCTGACCACTTAAAGCAAATGCCCGTGGGCTTTCCTCCTGCTGGTAGGGCCCCTGCTGATAGGCCTGGTTCAACAAAGTCAAGGCCGGATCAGGACATGTTTACACAACAGTTGTGGGCCAATCAGCCATCCTGTCTTTCTTCAAACTCTCCAATCCTAAATTCCGGGAAGAAGACATTTCAGGGGCTTAAAAAAAAAAAACAGTCCAATGAGATGCTTCGCTTTAGCTTCCCAAGGCTTGCCCTCCTACTTTGCTAAGGGTCTTTTCTCTGTGTGTGCTCAAGTTTGTTTCCCCAAGCCTAATAAAAGATTTTCTTGACTGGGGAAGGGGGCAGGAGATACTATCTCAAAACAAAACAAAACTTTTATATGCATTAGTGGTGGCGGTGCTTGGAGAGGAATCCAGGCCATTGAACACACGAAGCAAGTGTGCTAGCACTGAACTACAACCCCAGTCCTCATTTTGTTTTGTTTTGTTTTTTTCATTTTATTTCACATGTCTGAGTATTTTCCCTGCATGTAGTACCATGTGCATACTTGATGTCCTTGAAAGTCAGAAGAGGACTTCAGATCCCCAGGAACTGGAGTTGATGGATGGCTTCGAGATGCCATGTGGCTACTGGGAACCAAAGCTGGTCCTGTGCAAGATCAACAAGTGATCTTAACCACTGAGTCATCTCTCCAGCCCCACCCAGGCCTCATTTTGTTTCCTTTATTAAAATCCCATCATTTGAAGCATAAATATATATGTACACCCACCACAGAAACTGTTGAGAAAGAAACCAGACAAGAATTTTCTACCAGATTCCAATCCTCTTACCCAAGGCAGATTGTGTAATTAATGTGCATATGAGAAAACCTGTTATGTGGATGGAAGTTCACAGAGAATTTCCCTACAATGTTTTTGAAGGAGTGGTGGTTAAGACAAAGTCTCATGTAGCCCAGGCTGGCCTGAAACTCAAATTCACTCTTATAGCCTATAACCTTGAACTCCTGACCCTCCTTTCCTTATTTCTTGAGTGCTGAGTTTATAAGCCTGTACTATGCCTGATTATGGGTTTTTTTTCCTTGCCCACACCACATTTCTAGGCCCAAGGCTTTAGGATAAGTTTTTCTCAACTGATGACAAGAAATGAGCAATATGTATAAAGCAAGGGAAAAGCAAAGGAACACAACAATCTTCAGAAGTTTTTTCAGACAGTTTGCCAAACGTTCACTGTGGTGCAGCATAGTTTCAATAAAAGTACGCCATAGGTCTTTACCAAATCTTCAAATCAGGGAGCTAAGTCATAAACTTGTAACATTTTCAATACAGAGGAAGCAAATCTTCATAACTTTGTGGTATCATCTTCATATGAGTCCCCTATGCTAGCAGAGCTAGCCAAAACTTATCTGTTACACATGAAGCCCAAGAGATGGGATAATAAGCCAAAGAGAAGCAGTTTGCCCTTTCAGGGTTTTCTGAGGATGCCATTTACATCGTTTCCACCCCCTTTCCTCCCTCCACCTCCTCAAATGCCCCCACTGCCTCCCTAATTCATGACCTCTTCTTCTTTAATTGTTATTACCTATCTGTACGTGTACACACACACACACACACACTGTTCAACTGGGTTGGGTACCTCATGGTCAGTTCTCTGACTTTGACCAGTACCAGTTGTGGATTTCTGTGATAGCCTCCATGTGCTGCAAAGGAAGCTCCTTTGATGAGGAGTGAGATCTCCACTTGTCTGTGCGTATAAAGGTAAGTATTTAGAATGCAGTTGGGATTTATACTGGTTTAGGAAAGTGGCAGTAATTGGTTCCACTGTAGGTCCATGAATTCACAAGCCACAGGCAGTTGACTAGATTTACAGTACCAGGCATGAATTCCCTCCTATTGAGCGGGTCTTAAGTCCAATTAGATGACTGGTAATTACCCCCAAGATACAAGTGCCAGTATTGTGCCCTTGAGGATGTCTTGCCATGCTGGTGATTATTATGGTTATAGGTGTAATAGCTGGGTAAGATTATTGATTGCTTGTCTGCCTTGGCAGTTTGCATAGCATAAAGAAACTTCATACAAAGAATTTCCCTTAGAGATTTTCTGGATATCTTCCATTCTTCTCTTCTGCCTTATTCCTGCCTTTGACCTGCCTTATTCCCAAAGAGACACCCAGCCATATAGTCTTCATTAAGAAGCTCTCTCACATTGTGGCTTATGGCTTTGTGATGAACAAGGACCACAGCAATAGACACACTAACATGAACTAAGAGGCCTCAGGCCTGCACAAAGAACTACAGGCAATAATGAGCACTGAAAGTGAGAGAAACAGTTTTCCCCAGGGAAGAGTATACCACTGGTTATCTAACACCAAACAGTCAGCCCCAAAAACATACATATCAGTACCATTATACAGACTGAGCAGGTTGCATTTATGGATTTAGGAATGTATGTATATACATATATGCACGTAGCAACAATTAATGAAACAGAGGCCATGAATGTGAAAAAGAGCAAGGAGGGGGATATGTGAGGATTGAGAGGGAGGGAGGGAAGGGGAAAATGATGTCATTATATTACAATCTCAAAAAAATAAAGGAAATAAATTTTAAAAATCAGATGTGTAACGAATCCAAGGTGTTTCTGGACATGCTCATTCATGCTGCACTTAACACAAACGTGCATTTTGCACACTGCACAAGCCCTCATGCCACACACCAATGAACACAGCCTGAAACACTCTGGTTCAGACGGAAGACTCTTGTATATCATAAACTTCAGTGTTTGTACTGTCCATACGAAGTTGTTTGCTGCTGGCCAGTGGTGGCACACACCTTTAGTCCCAGCACTTGGGAGGCAGAGACAGGCGGATCTCTGTGAGTTCAAAGCCAGCCTGGTCTACATGGACAGAATCTGTCTTGAAGAAATAATGAATTGCTCTTAGACAAGCATAATGGTTTAATTGCAGGAAACAAAAACTTGATATTTTCCTACTGTCATTCTTTAATATGTTACAAATTATTATATATTTGAATTGTATTGTGTTAGAATGTTTGGTTTAAGTTTTTCTCTTTGAGTTGATGACTTGAGTTTTATTTAAAATAAAATCTCCATGTGCCCTGGAGTCCAGGCCTTTTCTCCAGCAGCTTTAGGGGCATTCTTCCATGGGACCAGCAACACCCTAAGGTTGTGCCATGTGTAGCAAAGACAATAAATCATGGGCCCACTTTCTCTTGGGGCTGCACAACAGGCAGGCACATGAGTGGGAAAAGGAATTGAGAGAATTTGCTATGTGCCAGCCCATTCTACTGGCACCTGTACAGTAGAATGGAAAACAGGTGCTCAGACTGCCAGTGGCCAGCAAAGAGGATGTCAAGCATACCTGACTCTGACAAGCAGACCATGCCATTTGTCTCAGCCTCAATTTCCCCATCTATTCAGTGGGCTAATCACAAGGAACTATGGGTAAAGGGGTAAACCACTAGCTTGGTGCCAGCACCAGCTCAATAAGCACTGGGACACCAGGCTCTGTGGTGAGCTAGGCAGACAGTGATCAAGAGTATGTGCTCTGAGTTACATTTCCTGGATAAGTGTAGGTACCACCCCTCATCAAAGAAGCCTCTCTTTACAGCAAAGGGAGACCATAACAGAAAACCACAATGGGACACAAGGCAGAGATCAAAGGAATGTGGGGAGCCCAGTCCCTATGGACACACCTCCATCACAGCTCCTGCACCTGTGGCTCAAGGAACATCATGGATGAGGGGACTAAGATTGCAAGAGCCGGAATACCAGGAATAGAAATGGCTGCATAAACAAAACATGCTAACACTGATGGGAAAATCTCACTGGGTTCCACCCCTAGACAAAGCAATACAGGCAACTAATGACTACTGAGAGAGGGAGCATTAGCCTCTCCTATGGATGGGCCCCCTAATCGGTTATCTAATACAAAGTGGTCAGCCTGAAACATATACACACAAACAACAACAGATTCAGCAAGTTCTCTCTCTATCTCTGTCTCTGTCTCTATCTCTCTCTCTCTCTCTCAAACCTGCTGAATATATTTTTCACATATACATCCATACATATGTATATAGCAAATATAATCAAAGAGAAAGATGCTATCAACTTGAGAGGTACACAGGAAGGGTTTGAGGGAGAGTAACTGGGAGAGGATGGAGAGAAAGGGAGGGGGCAGTGATGCAATTAAATTTAAATTGAAAACATTTTAAAAGTTAAAATAATTATTTTTTCTAGAGAATATGCCTCATCACAAAAGACATCATAGTCATCAAGTATAACTTTTAAATATGTAACTTTTGAATTCTGCTGAGAATATATTGGGGTTTTTTGTTATGTTTTGTTTTGTTTTTTCCAGACAAGTTTTCTCTGAGTAACAGCCTTGGCTCTCCTGAAACTTGTTACGTAGACCAGGCTGGCCTCAAACTTATAGAGACCCTCCTGCCTCTGCCTCCCGAGTGCTGGGATTAAAGGCGTGCACCACCATGCCCAGCCCCATTCTACTTTTATTAGCAAAAATACTTTCACTTTTTAGTACAAAAAAAGAATACACAAAAAGAAAACTTTCAAATAAAATCCAAAATAAAAAAGAGTGAATGTTCTGGAATCAGACTGCCTAGGGTGGAACCCCAGCTGGCCTGTATACAGCTTAGCATTTTGACTGAGTGATGTTGCCTCAGTTTCCTCCTCTGGGACAGTGGCACCTTTGTAACATCCTAAGGTTGTGGTGGCAACTGCATGTTCAGATTTGTGGAAACTAAATGCCGGGAAGGGAGGACAGAAAGCAGCGAGACTAGGACAGCCTGGGGACAGACCAACTGGAGTTGAGGGTACTGAAGGTGGCTTTCTGAAGTATGGCCAAAGGGATGTGGATTGGATGAATAAAATGAGTAGAGAAACAGGGCGGTGGTGGCGCACGCCTTTAATCCCAGCACTCAGGAGGCAGAGGCAGGAGGATCTCTGTGAGTTTGAGGCCATCCTGGGCTACCGAGTGAGTTCCAGGAAAGGCGCCAAAGCTACACAGGGAAACCTTGCCTTGAAAATAGAAGTGAAAATAGAAAAAAAGAAAGACTCAGGCTTGGGGGCAGCACAGAAAAAGCTTTGGAGGTAGATCATATGTGGCATGTTAAGGGCAAATTTAGTGGCTACAGAAGCAGGCCCATGCTTCTGTGACTTTCTCTTTGAAACCCATACCCCTTATCAAATTATAAGGAAAACAAGACAACACAAGAGTAGGGATATTGAGACCTAGTTAGCCCTTCAGGATGAGAGGCTTCATCAATGTAATGCTAGATCCTAGAGGGGACAGGAGCATTGATGGAGACAACTGCTGAAAGCTGAGGAAAGCCTGGAGCCTAGTGATGCTAGGAACATTCCTCTCTTAGCTCTCACTCATGCCAGGGACCTTACACAAGGAACAGGCGATGGAGTCCATGGGAACTCTGCTGTTTTTGCAACTTTCCTATACATCTAAAGGCTTTCACAAATAAAATAAAAACATATATCTTATGGGTTGGATCTCCCTAGCCAGCCAGCCTAACCTAATTGGTGAGCCCCAGGTCCTAGTGAGAGATCCTGTCTGGAAAAACAAGATGGATGATTCCTAAGCAATGACCAAGGTGACTGACCTCTGGCCTCCACATGTGTACACACACACACACACACACACACACACACACACACACACACACCATGAAGTGTGTATAGATGACAACTTGCTAGAACTGCTTCTCTCCTTCCATTGTGTGTTCTCAAGTCATCAATCTTGACATCAGGCATCTTTACCTGCTGAGCCATCTCACCAGCCAGAGTTGAAGAGTCTAATATCCTTCTTTTAACAATTGATAAAATAATTAGACTATATATATTCTCTATATATGCTATACATGATATAGAAGAACCCAGTAGTCTATCAATCAACAAGAAATAATAAATATAGGCTACTCCATCCAACAAGTATAGAATACGCATTATTGTCAAGTACTAAAGGAACAGTTAACAAAACAGGCCATATCAAGACTCAAGAAAAACATATACATAAATTAACTATATTTCTTTGTGCTAGCAATGAAAAAGTGGAAACTAAAATTAAAACATAATCTTTATTTCAGCTCCAAGAAATTAAATACTTAGAAATAAATCTAACAAAACATGTACAGGGTTTGTATGCTTTAAACTACAAAATGAGCTGGGTGTGGTGATGCACACCTTTAATCCCAGCACTTGGGAGACAGATGCAGGAGGATCTCTGTGGGTTTGAGACCAGCCTGGTCTTCAGAGTGAGTTCCAGGACGGCCAGGCTGCTACACGGCAGACATGATAGTGCATGCCTATAACCCCATTACTTAAGAGGTTGAGGCAGAGGGATCACAAGTTCAAGGCCAGGGCTGCTGAGTGAGACCCTGTCTCAAAATAAAATAAAATCAATGAATGCTTAGAATGTAAAATAAAATCAATGAATGCTTAGAATGTAAAGGTCCCTTAAGACCTTTTGTAAGACATCCAGAAACCAGGCAAGTAAGGCACACCTAGAAGCCACTGCATCTCTAAAAGGAAATGGAACTTGTAATTTGGGGAGGAACTGTCACCTGGTAGACGATGAAATGTTCCATTCTACCTGGCTTATCAGCTTATTTCGACATTACCTTGGACAAATGTCATCTGTAAATTTCCTACCTTAGGGCCATTGTCCTCTGTGTCACTATGTGTGATATCACTGGGTTGCTATGGATACAAGTCACTCACTTTCCTGTGGGAGTGGGGGAAAAGTACAAAACAGGCAGGACTCTGGATCCCAGACAAAAGGCCACAGCTGGAGATCAGTATTCTCTTAAGTGTGAGGACGTGAGGACGCGTCCGTCAGTTCTTTGTGGCCTGCTCAGCCAGGCTTTCTGCACCAGTTGTCACAATCCTCCATCTTCACAGACTAAATTAGGCTGGAGGAGGCAGACTGCTGGACAGGAAGGCTTTGTAAGCCCCGACCTACAAAACAAACAGCTGAGGTTGTGGACAAGGTGGCTTTGATCTTGGGTCTGAAAAATGCAACCACCTAAAACTACATTTATTTAGTGTTATTTCTATCGGATGCTGAAATTCCTAATAAGGTTTTAAGGCAGCAAGTAAGCAAATTCCAAAACATATGTGAAATGCTGATAAATGAGAGATCTATAGGATCGCTGAAAAACTGCAACGTATTTCCAGTGCAGACCCTGGCTATGTAGGGCAGCGTTCACACATAGGGATGTGCACATTGATGAAAACAATGAAGGCACCATAAACCCTCCCTTATGGCTGACACCAAAGAATCACAACCTGAGGCAGAGCTGTGAACTGCAGTGCAAGGAGGAAGGTGTACCCCCAACAAAAGACAGGTGCGCTTAGAAATGGCAGTCACCAGTTCCAGGCATTTAAGGAAATCTATGGGCAGCCATTAGCTGACCATTATGCTCACCAATGAAAACCTTCAGTGGTCACACATGACAAATAAGAGTTTACAAAATTAGTTCAAAAGCCAGGTGGTGGTGGTGAACACCATTAATCCCAGCACTTGGGAGGCAGAGGCAGGTGAATTTCTGAGTTTGAGGCCAGCCTGGTCTACAGAGTGAGTTCCAGGACAGCCAGGGCTACACAGAGACCCTGTCTTGACCCCTCCTCTCCCTCCCACAAAAAATAGTGCCAGCACTCGGGAGTCAGAGGCAGGCAGATCTCTGTGAGATCAAGGCCAGCCTGGTCTACAAAGTGAGTTCCAGTACAGCCAGAGTTACACAGAGAAACCCTGTCTCGGGAAACAAACAAACAAAATTCAGTAAAGGTAGTAAACAACAACAAAAAAACAATAAATCAGGTGGTGGTGGTGGTGGTGCACGCCTTTAATCCCAGCACTGGGGAGGCATAGGCAGGTGGATCTCTGTGAGTTTGAAGCCAGCCTGGTCTACAGAGTGAGTTCCAGGACAGGCAGGGCTTGTTACACAGAGAAACCCTGTCTCAAAAAAACCAAACTATAAATAAATAAATAAATAAATAAATAAATAAATAAATAAATGAATAAATAAATAAATAAATGAATAAATAGATAGATAGATAGATAGATAAACAAACAAACAAACCAGAAAGAGAGAAATCAGATTATCAGAACTGTCATATATTTTGTAAAAAACAAAAAAATTTTGTGTGACAGGATCTAACTATGTAGCCCTGACTGTCCTAGGACTCACTATGTAGACAAAGCTGGCCTCTCATAGAAATTATCCTGCTTCTGCCTTCTGAGTGCTGGGATTAACAGCATACACCATCATGTCCAGCATATTATGTATTTTTTAATTTGCAGTTTTCAACACAAAATTATAAGGTCTAAATTAAGTAAGAAAGTATGTTTCCTAGGCAGGAAACAAAGCAATCAGTAGGAACTGGGAGGGGCAGGCTATCTGGTTTTATGTTGAGGTCCTTGATCCATTTAGAAATGAGTTTTGTGCATGGTGATAAATATGGATCTATTTGCATTCTTCTACATGCAGCCATTCAGTTTGACCAGCACCATTCATGGAAGATGCTGCCTTTTTTCTCCAGTGTGTTTTCCTGGCTGCTTTGTAAAAATTCAGGTGTCCTTAGGGGTGTGGACTTATGTCTGGGTCTTCAGTTTCTCTGTGTAACAGCTCTGGCTGTCCTGGAAACCCTGTCTCAAAAAAAAATCAATTAAAAAAGGGGGGGAGGGTAAGGAACTAAACAGAGTTCTGAAAAAATGAAATACAAATGGCTGAGAAATAGTTTTTAAATGTTCAACATCTTTAGCCACCAGGGAAATGCCAATTAAAACTACTTTGAGATTTCAACTTACCCCAGTCAAAGTGTCCAAGATCAAAGAAACAAATGACAACAGATGTTGGCATGGATGTGGGGGAAGGGAGGGAGCACATATTCACTGCTGGTGAGAGAGCAATCTGATTCAACCACCATGGAAACCAGTGTGGAGGTTCCTCAATAAAACTGAAAACAGACATATCATACCTCGTCTAGCTACATTCTTAGGCAGATACCCACCCTAAAAGACTCTGTATCTCACTACTGAGATTCTTGCACCACTATGTTTACTGATGCTCTATTCACAATAGATAGGAAATGGCAACAGCCTAGAAGCCCATCAACTGATGAATGGATAAAGAAAATGTGGCCCATTTACATTCAGCTGTCAAGAACTATAAAATTCTCAGGTAAATGAATGGAACCAGAAAAAATCATTCTGAGTGAGGTAACCCCAGATTCAGAAAGATAAACATTAGATGTTTTCTCTCATTTGTGGATCTTAGCTCAGAATCTTCAGATATATGTGCTCAATTTAGAATACCCTTAGAGGTATGAAAATTAGTAAGAGTACATGGCCGAGGGGTCTTGCAAGGGAAGATAGATAGAACACGGTGGTATAAAGAATTAAAGGGGCTAATGGAATAGGAATGGTTAAATGGGGGTAGGGTGTAAGGGGAGGGTAGAGGAAGAGAAATGGGGAGAGATAACTAATACTAAGGGTCTTTTGAAAATGCCATATAGAAGCTAATACTATGGATGCCTTCTAAAATATATACTTATACAAAAAGTTTAATGGGGTTACCCTACCCACTGGGGGTGGACAATACCCCAACTAGATACCTTGTGCTAGCAAATAAAAACCCAACACTAGGATCAGGTTCTCCCTTTCTGAGTTGTTAGTCAATGGGGTCCCCTAAGCATTACAGGCTATTGCCAATACTCTTGGCTACACTCTAGGACTTAATGGTTAGGACCCTATTTCTGGAGCTATCACATACTGGAGTCACAGGACACGAAGGAATCAAGCTGGTACTCACATGGAAGCTTCATCCCTACTGGCTAGCATTCATGGTGCTACAAGGTGCTATGTACACCATTGAAAGAAAACAGTAATCATCAATCTCACCTAGCTGTGAACCTTGCAAACTACAGTGGCAGGCCTGATAAGATATGTCCACTGGTGCAATAGTGCCATGGATATTATGAGAGTAACCAACCACTTTCTGATAAGATCTAAGGCCTGCTCCATGTGATGGAACCCATACCTGACACTACTAAAGGGGCCAAGAACCCAACACTATTATTCTGCTAAATGAGCATAGTATTAAAACTACTCTGAAGGACTTATTGATATACCCATATATATTAGTCAGGATTCTCTAGAGGAACAGACCTTATAGAATAAATCTCTACCATATATATATATATATATATATATATATACATATACATATATGACACATGATACACACATATGTATATATAAAGGTGATTAGAATGGCTTTCAGGCTGTGGCCAGTTAGTCCAACAATGGCTGTCTACAGAAGGTCCAAGAATTTAGTAGATGTTCCATTCACAAAGCTGGATGTCTCAGCTGCTCTTCAGTATATGTTAGAATCATGAAGTAAGTTCTAATGCCAGTGAAGGCTTTACAGCAAGAGTGAGAGCAAACAGACAAAGAAAACAAGCTTGCTTCCATGTCTTTTACATTGGTTACCAGCACAATGTGTGGTCCACATTAAAGGTGGATCTTCCTACCTCAAAGATCTGGATTAGCCGAGTGGTAGTTGGCACACGCCTTTGATCCCAGCACTCAGGAGGCAGAGACAAGTAGATCTCTGTGAGTTTGAGGCCTGCCTGGTCTATACAGTGAGTTCCAAGACAGCCAGGGCTGTTTACACAGAGAAACATTGTCTCAAAAAAAAATGTGGATTAAAGGTGGATCCTCCCACCTCAAAAGATCTGGATTAAAAGTGGGTCTTCCCACTTCAAATGTTTTAATTAAGAAAAAAATCCCTCACAGGTGTGCCCAGATGACTTGGGTTAATTACAGATGTAGTCAAGTTGACAACCAAGAAAAGCCATCACTTCATACATCAAAGCATCTCTCAAGCCTCATCAGAGAAGTTTCTTCTTGCAGTGGATGGCAATTAACACAGAGAGCCTGGAGCAGTCAATATGCAGACACTGAGAGACTGGAGTAATCAGCCTGAAACAGGACATACATACATATCACACTATACCCCCCCCCCCTGTACAAACTATACACAACATGGCATAGAAACATATATACATACTACACACCACACACATCACAATACACACTACATACCACGAAGCAGAAAGATTCTAAGAGCCAGAGGTGCTGGAAACAGTGTTTTCCAGACACAACAAGGCAGTTGCACAATTGACCTCATAGTGATTATAACAGCATACTAAGACCTGCTCAAGCTTCAGCCAGATAAAATCCCAGAACAGAGACGTGGAGGTGGGCACAAAATCCCACCACTAGCTGAGAAGCTATTGGTATTTGACAGTTTCTGGGAGAGTCAGTTTTGTTTAACTATGTGACCTCTGGTAGGTTGACCTCATGCCACAGCAGGCCTTGCTCCCAAGACTCCCAACACAAACTAGACTCAACAGGGAGAGAAAAAAGAAAAGAAATTTCAAACTTGTGTGCAAAGGAATGGGAGGGTGAAGAAAGTGGTCATGGGAAAAGCTGGGGGAGGGGAGATGAAAATGTTCAATATACATTGCATGAAATTCTTTAAAAATTAATTAAAATATTGTTAAGGGTGCATGAGCCCAGATCCCATGAGCTCTGAACTGCCCAGGAGCTCACAAGGGCCTCTCTTCAGCCTCAGGCCCCGGACCTCGGTAGCCTTCATGCTCGATGCTGCCCTCCATTGTTACACAGCAGCCACGACCACCCCAGGCCTCCTGCACCCTGCCTCCCCTTGGCCCCCAGCCCTGCTGCCACCATCCAATCCACTTGCTGGTATTCTCACGGGTCACTTGGGACAGGTAAGGAGTTTGATCCCCAATGAGTGACATGCTTCAAAAAGCCAGATACGTGGAAATTGCGTAAAGGGATGAACACCCTTGTTGGCTGTTCCTGAGCCCAAAGTCATTAGTAATGCTTGCAAGTATGCAGACCGTTAAGTGATTTTGCTAGTATGGTTCATATCTTGGAAGTTGTTAAAGACAAAGCACGACCTAATAAGGAAATCTACCCCTATGCTATCCAGGAATTTAGACTAACTTTAGACTAATTTTAAATGTCCTAGGAATCTCCACTCCAGAGGAACAAAGTGTATACTCCCCTTGAAGGTCCCAAGGACTTGCTATTATTGCTACTTGATTTAAACAGCTGCCTAGAAATGTTTTATTTGAACATTTTTTTTCCTTTGAGTATCAAACAGTGTAATAGTAACTTGGAAATAAAGAGAAATGAGTGTGAATTGGAAAAAAAAGTATATATTGTTGAAGAGACTGGTGGTTAAAAGCAATGGCTTCCCTTCTGGAGGACCCAGGTTTGATTCCCAGCACCCACATAGTGACTCACAACTATCTGTAACTCCAGTTCCAGGGGACCTTACACCCTCTTCTGGTCTCCACAGGCACCAGGAACACAAGTAGTACACAAACATACATGCAGGCAAAACAATCATATACATAAAATAATACAAAATAAATTTAAGAAAAACAACATAGTGGGTGGAGAGATGGCTCAGCCATTAAGACCACTTGCTGCTCTTGCAGAGGACCAGAGTTCAGTTCCCAGCACAAACATGATGGTTTACAACCATTATAACTCCATGTCCAGGGGATCCAACACCCTCTTCTGACCTCTGTGAGCACTAGGCACCATACACACGTGTGGTATTCATACATTCATGCAGGCAAAACACTCATACACCTAAAATTTTAAAAATCTTTTAAAAACATTTAAATGGTCATAATAATAATAAAATCAATGTAAAAGAAAGAGAAAAGTGGAAAGAAAGACAAGGGAAAAGAAAAAAATTAAAGATACAAATAAATGGAAAAACACCCATGTTCAGATAGCATGGAAATTAGTATTGTTAAAATGTCCATACTACCCAAAGTAATCTACAAGTTCAATGTAATCACTACCAAAATTCTAGAAAAAAAATTCTAAAATTCACAAACGGTCCTTAATAGATAAAGCTGGAAATATCAGACTTCTTAATTTCAAATTATATTACATGCCTAATAAAAAACAGTCTGGTACTGGCATAACTCCACACATCTAGATCCATTTTGAACAAAATTATCAAGAACAAACAAGGAGGAAAGGAGCCTTTCTTTGAAAATTGTTATTTCTTGCTCAAGAAATGAGCTGTTGACTCAAATCTGCTCTCTATTTGCCTAGCAGGACTTTCCCTCACCCTTCACGTCTCGGCTCAAAAGCTCACTCCTCTGTGAACCCTCTCCTTGCCAAATTAGGCCTTCTGTGTCCCAGGCTACAAAGACTCTCTGCAGAAACTTCTGTTGTAGCAACAACCATACTGGTATTTTCACTGTAGACCAAGAGTTTCTTGAGAGAAGGAAACTTGCCTTTTCATCTTTCTATAACATGCCTAACTCTAGGCTAGGCATATACTCGCTGCTCAATAACTTTCTGTTGAAGGAAAATTGGCCAAGTATATTAATATTTACAATGAAGACATGACAAATCAAAATCACAATGGCACATCACATCACACATTAGGATGTATACTATAAACACAGCAAGAGAAGTCAGGCATAGTGTCATACCCACGTAATCAGAGCAGAGGCAGAAGGATTCTTAAGAGTTTGAGATCAGCCTAGACTACATAACAAGACCCTATCTCAACATCAAGAATGAAAACAAAGTAAAAAGACAAGTTTTAGAGAGGATACAGAGAAAGAGGAGCTCTTTTTCAAACTAAGGTTTATTCCTATTTTTAAAATTGTGTTGTGTTGGGGGTGCACATGATTGCAGATGTCTGAGGAAGCCAGAAGAGGGCATCAGATCCCCTGGAGCAGGAGTGATTGTGCTTCCCAATGGAAGTTCTGGGAATAAAACTCAGGCCCTTTGGAAGAATAGGACCTCTCAACTGCTGAACCATTTTTCCAGCCCAAGAGGACCTCTGTTTTATTTTATTTTTTGTTTTGTTTTGTTTTTCCAGACAGGGTTTCTCTGTAGACCAAGGTGGTCTCAATTCAAAGATCCCCCTGCCTCTGCCTCCCAAGACGATCTAATACGCTATTAGTAGGAATATAAATTAGTACAGTCATTTACAGGAACAGTATGGTGGTTGCCCCAAAATTAAAAATAGAGCTCTTGTGAGATGACTCAATCCCTCTTGGATGGTATTATGTACAAAAGATATACCATCTCTAAGGTTCAAGGCCAACTTGGGTTCCATGAGATCCTGTTTCAAAACAAGTAAAAGAAACGAAGAAAAAAGCACCTTAAACATATGATTTTTATCAATTACACTTGAAATGCTGAAAAATACATAGCACCTTAAGAAGGAAATTGCAGGCTGCATACAGTAGCGCATGCATGCCTTTAATCCGAGATCTTAGGAAGCAAAGGTAAGCAGCTTACTATGAGTTTGAGGCTAGACTGGCCTGGTGAGTTCCAAGCCAGCCAAGGCTACATAGAGAAAACCTATCTCAAAAGACAAAAATTTTGAAAGAAATTTGCAAACAATATGGATAAACCTTAAAGACATTACACTAAGTGAAGTAAAATAGGCAAGTCACATAAGTGTAAATGTTGCATGATTCTGCATATGTGAAGTTATAATTCAGATTCACAGAAAAAACAGAATTGTGGTTACAGGGAAGAAATACAGAAGCATTATGTAATAATAGGTGCAGAGTTCTGGGTATATGATATGAAAAGAAGTCTAAAATTGACTGGTGATAATTTTACAATAATGTAAATGTAGAATGCCACTGAAATGTACACTTAAAATGATTAAGGCAATAATTTTATGTCTATTTTACTACAACTTTTAAACTAAATCTGCCAATAGGGTTTTTCTATGAGTTAATTATACTTGTTTCTATTTTAAAAAAATACACTGTTTATAAAGAAAGAAAAGATAAGCCACTACTGGAAGTTTCTTTACAAAACATGTATCTGATCATTTGTATCCAGCATAAGACCTTCCAAATAATAAATACAAGATGTGCAAGGGAGGTTTGGGGCATGGTTAATGGCAGAGCACTTGTGCAGCATGCAAGAACACCCTAGGTTTGATACTCAGCATTGCAAATAAATGATCAAACAACAGATTTGAACACTCTGACAAAGAGAATATATGGATGGAAAATTAACAGATGAAAATAGGATCAAATCATTAGTTACTAGGAAATACAAATCAAAACCACAATGAGATACTACTGAATACCTATCAGGATTTGCCTAGCATGTGTAAGGTCTTAGGTCCTAGCCACAGCTGGGGGGCAGGCAATCAGCCAAGTGCTAGAGGATACAAAACTCAATCTTTCATGTCCTGATGGGAAGTGAATGGTAGTACCACATTGGAAACAGTTTAGCAAAGACACACAGACAAACAGAACAGAATAGAGGATCCACATATAAACCCATGCACCTAATCTTTGACAAAGTTGTCAAAACATACATTGAGGAAAAGACAGCCTTTTCAAAATATGGTACTGATGGTAGCCTGCAGAAGAATGAAACAAGATCCATCTCTCCCCCACACATACACACTGCACAAAAATCAATTCAAAATGGATCAAAGACTTTAATGTCAGACCTGCAACTGAAACTGCTAAAGAAACATTGGGGAACCACTTAAAGTACAGGCATAGACAAGGACCTTCAGGAAAGAACTCAGAGCACAGGAAAGAACACCCAAAATTGACAGATGGGATAGCACAAAATTAAAAGGGATCTGTACAGCTAAGGAAAGCATTGGCAGAGACAGCCCACAGAATGCATGTCTTTGCCAAGTACATATCTGACAGTGCATTATGAAGTTCTCAAAAAATTAATGAAAATGTTTTTAAAAGAAATAGATACAGCCAATAAAATTTTTAATGTTCATCATCCTTAGCCATCAGGAGAAATGCTCCTTAAATCTGCTTTGAGAATCCACCTTACCCCTGTCAGAATGTCTATTTTACTATAATAATTTACAATAAATGCTGGTGAGGATGTGGGGAAAGAGAAACGCTGCTGGTGGGATCAGAAACCGGTGTAGCCACTATGGAAAGCAGTATGGAGATTCCTTGAAAAGCTAAAAATTCAACTATTGGGACTGGAGGGGCAGCTCAGTAGTTACAAAGACTTGCTGCTGTTCCAGAGGACCAGAGTTTGGTTCTTGGCACCTATGCCACAACCTGGAACTCCAGCTCCAAGGAATCTGATGTTTTCTGGCCTCCTCAGGCACCTCCACACATGGCACTCACTCTCACACACTGAATAAATCTTTAAAATGTACAACTATCATACAAAACCACTATCCTAACTCTTGAATATACCTGAAGGAATCCAATCAGCACAGCACAGGGGTAGCTGCACATTCATGTTTATTGCTATACTGTTTACAATAGATAAGGAAGCAGCCTAGATGTCCATCAACAGATAGACTGTGTGTGTGTGTGTGTATGTGTGTGTGTGTGTGTGTGTGTGTGTAAAAATGAAAACAAATGAATTTAAAAAGTGAACTTAATATGTACATCAGAGCTGGAGAGATGGCTCAGCAGTTAAGAGCTCTTATTGCTTTTGCAGAGGACCCAAATTCAGTTCCAGGCACAGTGGCTCACAACCAACTGCCTATAATTTCAGTTCCATGGGATCTGACACCCTTTTCTGGCCTCTGTGGGCACCAAGCCATGCATATGGTACACAGACATACATGCAGGCAAAATAATAATAAAGTTTTTTTAATGAACATTAAATGAACAAAGAAGTTTAGCAGTTTCTTAGAATGTTAATCATATGCTTACCATAGATTCCAGCAATCCACGTCTAGGTAGTAACACCAAAGAAATGAACACAGTCTCACACAAGTTCTTATAGCAGCTTTATTCATAACTTCCTCCTCAACTGTAAAGAATGTCTTCCAACTTGGGATTGAATAAGCAGCAGTACATCCACACAATGGAATATGAAATAGAAATCAGAACTATTGATACACCCAGTGATACAGATCTCAAATCTATAACTCACAGGAAGTTATTTTCACAAGTTACATACTGTTAAATTCCACTTACAACTCTTTTCAAGAGACAAGGCAGAAAGTGAAAGCACATGTCAGTGATTGCCATGGGTTGGGTCTAGAGAACTGGATTTGACTATCACAGCAGGAGATGTTGGGGAGGCTAATAGAATCCTTTTCTTGTGTTCACGGTTACTCCTCTTTATCCATTTATCAGGGCTGATGCAACTGTATTTTATTCAAATGTAAAGTTTCAAAGTACAAAGCTAAAAGCTTAATGGCATAAAGTAAGTCCCTGTGTGACTTATGACATCTATACTAAGGAACAGGAAAAAGATCAGTGCTTGCCAGGATCTGAGGATGGGGGCTTTATTATAAGGAGACATGTTAAGTTTGGGAAGAATGCCACAAAACTTCTGTATACTTTTTTCTGTTATTGTTGTTGGTCTTTGTTTGTTTGTTTTCCAAAACAGGGTTTCTCTATGTAACAGTTCTGGTTGTCCTGGAACTCGCTCTGTAGACCAGGCTAGCCTCGAACTCACAGAGATCTGCCTGCCTCTGCCTCCCGAGTGCTGGGATTAGAAGCATGTACCACCACTGCCCGACTAAAAATTCTGTATCTTGATAATGGTGGCAGACCACCCCTATTAACAGGTGTCCAAACTTACAGAACTTAAGATTATAAAGGATGAAATTTATTGTAGAAAAATTATTTTTTAAAAGAAGAATAACAATCCAAGAAATTGCTTTAAGATAAGACACAGCCAGGCATGATGGCAAACACCTGTAATCCCAGCACTTGGGAAGCTGACCAGAAGGCTCAGGAGTTCAAGACCACCCTCGGTTACATGGGGGAGACCCTCTGTATACACACACACTCCCGTAAGATCCATTAGAGTTAGAGTATCATTATTTTGTTTTGCTTTGAGATAGTCTCTTACTCTGCAGGCCAGGCTGGACTCAGATTCACAGCCATCTTCCTGACTCAGCATCCTGAATGCTGGGATTACTGGTGTGAGCCACCTACCTGATTGGACTCCAAAATTCTTATCCTGACATGATTATTTTATTTCTATTTTATTTTGGAGAGATTATGTTCCCAAGGGTCTAGATGCTTTTATTTCTAGTATACTATTATCTACCAAAACTTCAATGAAATCAGTGAATTAAGTTGAACACCATTTAAAGAGGCTTGGGAAGCATAGTTTTCATAAAATGTTATCAGTTTTTAAAGCCAGAGTAGAGAAAATACATTTAGAAGTGTGGGCAACAGAAAATACCACAGGGCAGATGCCTGACCAGTGCTCCTGTGTTGAGAAGGCAATATATTACAGAACAAAAGGCTAGCATAGGATTTTAATTACACTTGTTTTAAACCTATCACACCGCCATTTAATGTTGGTCTAAGCACATTCTGTCAGCTTTCTGAGCCTTATCCCTTCCTGGTAGGGATGTATTGAAAGTTAAAAGAGGTAACTGATTCTCAGAGTTTGGTAGTATATGCTCAGCCAGTATCTAACTCTGTCTGAAAAATACAGGTATGGTTGGCATTCCCTGAACATCCTACAGCCGATGGCTTTCCAACTCACTATGATAGGTATATCCCTTCTAGAATCTTCATCCCTCTTCCCTATCCCTAGACACTTCCAGAGACATAGAAGACTCACCACTGTGCTTCTCTACTCCTATGATACCCAGATGAGGACCTACCTATTGATTTGGAAAATGTATAGCCAAGAGCCTTAGGAATGCCTAGGCACTGAGATCTTGTGGGGTGATAAAAACAAAAAGGATCACCCATCCAGGGACAACCCCACCATCACTGCCACCAGGCTTATCAGCAGTCCATCCTTTACAACATTCACCTGCCCTTATCAGCCTAACCCACAGGGTGGGACACAGGAACTGAGAGTACAGAGTACTTTGCTAGCACTTGAACTTTGCTTATTTGTATTTTTAATAATTACAATTTCATTACTTATTGGTTTTTCAAGACAGACTTTCTTTGTGTAGTCCTGGACCAGGCTGGCCTAGAACTCAGAGATCTGCCTGCCTCTGCCTCCTGAGTACTGGGATTAAAGGCATGAGCCACTACTGCCCAGGCTCTACTTGTTTTGGGTTGTTTGTTTTATTGAGAAAGGGTCTTGCCAGATAGTCCAGGCTGTCCTATAACTTGCAATCCTAGCTCCAGTCTCCTAAGTGTCAGGATTACAGGTATGTAGCTACCATGCCAAGACGCTGCTGATATTTTATCTTGTAAAACACAGTGGGACCTGGGAGTGGTGGCAAAAGCCTGTAATCCCACTACTTGGGAGGATGAATAAACAAAATGGGATCCATAGCAAGAATCTTTCTCCAATGATAATAATGGATGGTGATAATGATAATAATAATACAGCTTGGCAATAGAATGTTTGTCTAACATGTGTGAAGACCTAGTAGGTTCAATCCTTGGCACCACAAAAACAAACAAAAAGTCATTTTCAAAGACAGCAAGAATAGGGTATTGGGGTTTGGCAGCTCCAGACCTTTGAGACTCTTAACTGATGAGAATGGAGGGTATCGTGGCAGAAGATACATGGTATGGGAGGTGTTCTTCTACTATGTAGGTACATCAGGGAGAATCGAACGACATCTGTATTCTCCCATCCCATAGGAAACAGTGTTTGCAGTATGAGGGGAAGATCAGCTGATCAGTCACCAGCAGTGTCGTCACTGTTGCCAGAGAGGTCGAGGATAGACATCATGGAATCAGACAATTTATTGGCGATTTTATCTGTAGATGGAGAAATACAGGCAATCTTTGGGTAGCTGCCTTGGCCAACAGAAGGCCTGTCACAGCCAGCTTATCACTAGCTTGGCCTATACCAACCTTCCATCTGGCTCAGTTACCCATCTAATCATTCACAAAACTGTTGGGCCATTAAAACTGTCACTCAACCTCACGGGTAGATCCATTCACTGTGAAGTGATCACCCCAGGATAGCTTCATCTCAGGATTTCAGACTCACAGGATTTCAAGTATTTTTGTGTCTAAGTACCAAAATAGTAACTTCCTTCTACTGTGTGAACTTAGCACTCCTCCATTACCCCTACCCACCCCCAAACGAGCATTCATAGCAAAGGAGCGCACAGCACTACTGGCTTTGAGCCTGAATGCTTACGACTCACAGCTCTCATCCAGCAGATACACGTGTTCCTCATGATTCCCTGAGACTTCTCCAGGAAGCCTCTGCTGTCTACCCCTATCTCCAAGCTGGGTTAAGCACCCTTGAAGTGCTTGCTGTATGTGCCCTCAAGGTGATCATTCAACACTGTCAGTGTCTGTTTTGTCACCTCTACTTTCTAACAAGACTTAGAATTTAAGGGCAATCCATCCCTGGATTTCTAGGACTCTGTACAGCCAGAATAAGATGGCTATAAAATATACCCTAGTTAAAAAGAGAGATGTCATAGAATCAATCAACCCTACCGACATTTGTATTTTGTTGGTTTATTTTGTTTTGAAACAGGGTTTCTCTGTCTAACAACCCTGGCTGTCCTGGAACTCGCTTTGTAAACCAGGATGGCCTCGAACTAACAGAAACCTGCTTGCCTCTGCCTCCTGAGTGCTGAGATTAAAAGCATGCACCACCACCACCACCTGGCTACATTTTGTAACCACAGATACTGAAGAGTGAGTATACTTACCTTTATTAATTCACTGAAAAACTGTTTTCTCACTCCTCAGCATCCACAGAGGATAACAAACCCACAGCTTTACTAAAAATGATGTTGTTTCTTCACATAACCTACACACATCCTCCTACACGTCAACATTTCTTATATCCAACCCAATCCAAATACTATGAAACAGCTGCTATACTGTGTTGTTCAAGAAATAGTGACAAGAAACATAACCTGCACCTATCTTAACTTTAAAATTTTATTTAGCCAGGCATAGTGGCACAAGCCTTTAATCCCAGCACTTGGGAGGCAGAGGCAGGTGAATCTCTGAGTTCAAGGCCAACTTGGTCTACGTAGTGAGTTCCAGACCAGCCAGAGCTACATAATGAGACTCTGTCTTGAAAAAACAAACAAAAAAATTATTCTATGTATATGTATATGTGCCTTAGACTATGTATGTGCACCACCTGCATGCTAAGTGCCTGGAGAGGCCAGAAGAGGCATTGGATGCCCTGAAACTGGAGTTACAGACAGTTGTGAGTAATTATGTGGGTACTGGGAACCAAACCTGGGTCTTCTGCAAGATCAAGAGCTCTTAAGATGGAAAGAGTTATCTTTCCAGCACCTAGAGATGCAGTTGCTTCCAAATATTTTTTATTTTCTCTTGACTGAATCTGTAGGACAGAAGCCACAGATATGGAGGAGCAACTATATACATTCTGAAAACCTGAATGAGTCAGCTACACAAAGGACTACCATTTATACAAAGAGAAGAAATTCTTTTGTGCCTTAATGTGGATATATTCCTAAGACACAGAATGGTGAAATTATGAAGCAAAAATTGTATGCTCAGTGACAAGCATTGGTGTGGTAAAGAAGACACAGAATGTAAGACTTCTGAATACATCTGTCTTAAGAAGGGCAAGAAATTAACTGGGTAGTGTGGCACACGCCTTTGATCCCAGCACTCAAGAGGCAGAGGCAGACTGGATCTCTGTGAGTTCAAAGCCAGCCTGGTTTACACAGTGAGTTTCCAGGACAGCCAGGGCTACACAGCAAAACCCTGTCTCAAAAAAAAGGGGGGGGGGGACAAGAAATTAACCAGCTGTCTATGGTGGGATTTTACTTTGTATCCTCTGGGGTTTCAAATGCATTTCCCACTGATACAGTACAAATGAAAATACACATTCTGCCTGGTGTGGTGGCACATGCCTTTAATCCCAACACTCGGGAAGCAGAGGCAGGCAGATTTCTGTGAGTTTGAGGCCAGTGTAGTCTACAAATCGAGTTCCAGGACATCTAGGGCTGTTACACAGAGAAACCCTGTCTCTAAAAACAAAACAAAAACAAAAAAAAAGAAAGAAAAGAAAATACGCATTCTACCTAACACACAGAAAACACCCAAAAAATGTGGGACATGATACACAGGTGAAGTCAGTGGTCCTATGCTTTAACAAATCTACAGATGACATTGATGCAAGCTAGAATTTTCAGAACCACTTGCCAGTCCATGAGCTTCCTAACCCCATCCCTCCAAGCTTTCTAAGATACTTATTCAAGAAGACCCGAACCCTGGCCCCAATCAGGCATTTTCAAAGCATAGGAATGGTCAGGTACCCCTACCTGAACGCTTCTGCAATTTTTTCTTATTCTTCAAGGCAGATGCCAGAGCCTGGCCTTGTTGAAGTGGATCTGTCTCCAGGATCCTCTGCAACATTGGACGGCGGTCCACTGAACTGACTTCCACTATACGATTGTTTTGGGGGCAATGGTGGTCCACATTGCGTTTAGCCCACCCCATCTGTTGTCGGTTTGGTTTGGTACAATACCCAGTGAGGTTTCCAATCTGGGGAGAAAAAGAATAATGATGGGGTCTTGATCTCCAAACACTCCTGCAGAGAAACCAAGGATAGGCTTGAGTAAGAAGGAATCTGGGGCCAGTGATGGCTCCACCATATCCTAACTGGTGCTTAGTTAGCCTATGAGACTCAATTTGTTCATGTGTCAAACTGGTGAACACTGGGTAGCTTGCAAGGCTTTTACAAGAATAATTTGAAAAGGGAAAGGAAGCAGTAATAGCTTACACCTGTAATCTAGCAGTCAAGAGGCTGAGGCAGGCCTGCCATAAGCACAAGGTCAGTCTGGACTACATGGTTGAGTTCTAGGTTAGTTTGGGCTACAGAGTAAGACTGTCTCAAAAAAACAACAAAAAAGTAGTCACTCCATTAGTAACAATTCATATTATGATGATCCTTTGTTGAAATAACCCAAGGCCTTGCTCAGCTAGTAGTCTTTTCCAAGACAGGGTTTCTTTGTGTAACAGCCCTGGCTGTCCTAGAACTAGCTCCGTAGACCGGCTGGCCTCCAACTCACACAGATCTGCTGGCCTCTGCCTCCCAAGTGCTGTAAAGGTGTGCACCACCACGACTCAGCTACAGCTAGTATTTTTAACACCTACTTCATGCCTCGCTATGTGGGACAATCCTGGGAACAAAGAAATAAGTCAGATTTAGTTCCACCTTCAGTAAGTAACCAGGCTAAACCTAATTCAGAGCATGTTGTCTACCTATAGGGGTGCTACAAAGGGTATCTGTGTGGCAGGTACATGTGAGTAGTAAAAGCAAATATTAACAAAGCATTTACTATGTATCACGTACCAATCTAACATACAAATATACATATACCTAAGGAAATATGTATTCACACAAACATGGTTCAGGCAACGATGGGCCACATATGTGACAATGGCCTGCCACAAACTCTTAGTTCATGTAAGTATACTGTAGGATAGTTCCACAATGAAGATCCTATCAAGGTAAGCATAGTAGCATACTCATAGTCTCAGCACTCAGGAGGTAGAAGCAGTGAGAACAGGAGTTCAAAGCCAATCTCAGTGACATATTGAGTTTTGAAAGTAGCTAGGCTCCATAAGACTGTCTCAAAAATCCTAAAACATTGTAGTTCTTAGAACATAGCCTTGCTGTTAAGCAGCACTATGTGACTATATTAACTCCTTTTGTATGTATTAACTAATTTAATTCATGTTAAGAATGCACCTGAAGTCACAGAGCAAGGAAGTAAGCAGTGGGGTAAATTAACACCCCAATAGCCTGGCTCTATAACTTGTGAGTATAACCACCCACTGCCCTATAGTGAGAAAAGGTAAGACAAGGTGGGTTTGAGCAAAGCTACTAAGGTTAGTGACAGAGACAGCATTCACTACACAGTATGCCTGTACAGTATTTCTTGGGAGTTGTGTAACAAGGTAGCCTGCTGAGGGCCCTGGATTGAGTCTGGAACTTGCAGCACAAAAATGGGGGAACTACTGTCAGTTTCTAAGAAATATACTATGCCCAGGGCTTATGGCTTAGTAAAAAGTATCATTTATGAAGGCAGCCTTAAACAGACAAGTTTATAATGTTTTTTTCTTCAGGGAACAGGAAACTTCTAGTACTATGTGAAGATGGGAATAGTGTGACTCCTGCCACTGCACACATTCAGACCTTACCTTCTACTATGTAATGACTAAAGGTGAGTTTCCTCCCTGGCCAACCTGAACCTATTTCTTTCTGAACGACTATTTTCATTAGCATGGCAACAAGACATTTTTGTTAATAAATCTTTCTAGATATTATATTACCATGAAAAATAAAGGACAGCTCTTGAAGAAATCATGTGATACAATCTCTAAACCAATTTTAAGTGAAATAAGCACAGAAAATAAGAAAAGCATCCTCTATTTTAACTAAAACTAGTTACTTGGGGCTGGATGTGGCTCAGTGGTAAAGGGCTTGCCCAGCATTTATGCCTTTGCCCAGAGAACTCAGCCTTCAAGATGCAGCTTAAAGGTTCCCTGAGCAACTAACTAGTAATATAGTTTAGGGTCCTTAGATACAGGCTGTTTTCTTATCATCACCCACCCCTAATCACTCCTCCTATGTGTCTGAAATGAAAACTCAGGAGGAACAGAGACAGGGTGACTGAAAAAGAAGATGCTGGGAAAATACCCAGAGTCATACAATACCATGAAGATCTTGTATAGCAAGCCATGGCGAAGTGTTTAAGCAGGGAAAGTGAAAGGGTCAGACTAGGTTATTAGGAACCACAGAATAGCCAAGCATGATGATGCATGCCTGTAATCTCAGCACTGGGCATTTGGAAGGCTGGAGGATTGGATGTTCAAAGCCAGCCTTGGCTACATGAGACCCTGTCTCAAACAGCAACAAAAGAAATCATGAAGCATATATCCAGGTAAGTTGAGGACTAGAAGCACACTCTAGGATTACAGGAATCACAGAGATGAGAAATTTTGACCACGTCTGTGGTGATTATATTATGTCCCCCAAAATATTGTGTACCCTAATAAAACTTATTTGGGGTCAGAGAACAGAACAGCCACTAGATTAAACATAGAGGTTAG
>LZPO01097117.1:40935-52041 GCA_001675575.1 Neotoma lepida
AGATCCGCCTGTCTCTGCCTCCCGAGTGCTGGGATTAAAGGTGTGTGCCACCACTGCCCGGCTGACACTAATTTTCAAATAACAGAATTGTTAAAAAAGAAAAGGTACAAATAGAGAAGCAAGTAATTTATTTATTCTTCTCTTATATATTATATAGTACATCCTGATCACAGTTTCCCCTCCTTCCTCTCCTCCCAGTACCCCCCCCATCTCCCCTCTCCTCCCAGATCCACTTCTCCATTTCCCTTAAGAAAAGGCAGGCCGGCTGGGCCGTGGTGGCACACACCTTTAATCCCAGCACTCGGGAGGCAGAGGCAGGTGGATCTCTGTGAGTTCAAGGCCAGCATGGTCTACAAAGTGAGTTCCAGGACAGCTAGGACTGTTACACAGAGAAACCCTGTCTTGAAAAACCAAAAAGAAAAAAAGAAAAGGCAGGCCTCTCAGGGATGTCAATCAAACATGGCATATCAAGTTACAATAAGACTAGGCACATCCAGCTGGGCAGAGGTTGCCCACACCTTTAATCCCAGCACTCAAGAGGCAAAGGAAGGTGGATCTCTGTGACTTCAAGGTCAGCCTGGTCTACAAAGCAAGTTCCAGGATAGCCAAGGCTACACAGAGAAACCTTGTCTCAAAAGAAAATCAAAAAAAGGAAGACTAGGCATATCCAATAAATAATTTTTTAAAAAATAATTGATGAAAATTCTTTACCTTAAAGATAAGCTTAAGGTTTCAGATTAGAAAGGTACATGGGGCATCAAGATTAAAATATGGGTGCCCTTATTGGTTTTCTGGTCAAATTGAGACAAGCTGGAGAAAAGGAAACTACAACTGTGAAAATGTCTCCATAAGATCTAGCTGTAGGGCATTTTCCTAATTAGTGATTGACAGGGAGGACCCAGCCCATGGTGGATGGTGCTACTCCAGGGCTCGTGGTCCTTGGTTCTATAAGAAAGCAGGCTGAACAAGCCATATGGAGCAAGCCAGTCAGCAGCGCGCGCACACACACGCGCGCGCGCGCACACACACACACACACCATCCCCCACCACCTTGGCCTCTGTATCTGCTCCTGCCTCCAAGTTACTTCCCTGCTTGAATTCCTGTCCTGACTTATTTATTATTCAATGATGACTTTGTGAATGGAACACATAAGCTGAAATTAACCCTTTCCTTCCCATGTTGCTTTTGGTAATGGTGTTTTATCACAGCAATAGAAATCAAAGACATTGGGTCTGGGGATTTAGTTCAGTATCGGATTAAATGCTCAGCATCCAAACACCTGGGTTCTAGCCCCATTAGTGCCAAAAAGAAAAAGATTAACAACAAAAACTTACATCGTAGCATATCCTGATAAAATTTCTGAACTCCGTGGATAAAGATAAAAGTTTTAGGCTGGGCATAGTGGTGGTGCACACCTTTAATCCCAGTGCTCAGGAGGCAGAAGCAGGTAGATCTCTAAGTTTGAGGCCAGTCTGTTCTACACAGCAAGTTCCAGGACAGCCAAGGCTACACTGAGAAACCCTGTCTCAAAAAAACCAAAAGAAAAAAAAAGGAGACAGAAAAGTTTTACAAGTATTCAAATAAAAGTTCCCAATAAACAAAAGAAAAGCAGACTCTGAACACTTAACAGAGAAGCCAGTCCAGTTGAGGGGTTGAGTATCTCTCTCATCCACAGCACTTTTCATCAGAGGTATCTCAGATTTTGATTTTTTCAAGTTTGGACTGTTTACATATAAACAATGAGATATCATGAGGGAAGAGATGAGGATGTGGCTCAGTTGATACAGCACTTGTACAAAGCCCTGGGTTCTTTATCTAACACCATAAAAAAACCCAGCATGGTGGTGCACATCTGTAATATCAGCGAGGTGGAGGCAGGAGAACTAGAAATTCAAAGTAACTCCTTGGCTATGTAGTGTGTTCAAGACCAATCTGGGCTACTCTTGGGGGAAGTGAGCCAAGCTAAACTATGGAATTCATTTATGTTTCACATATACCATAAACACAAAAGCTAAAGTTAATTTTCAATAATTCTGTGCATGTAACAAAATTTCACAGTATAGATTTTTTTTTCTTTGAGACATCAAGTGGGCATGCAAAAAGTTTCAAGGTTAAAGCATTAGATTAGGATGTTCAGTAAGTCCTGGGGAAAGGGACTGACTGTGTTCCAAGCCAAATCCTCTATCTGATCACTCTTATGTAAAAGTATTTCCTTTCTGGCAAAACTACTGCCAAAAAATAAAAAACTTACGGGCTATGGTAGAAAATGTATTCAACATGTTCAAGGCCCAAGTGAGGGTGGGGCAGAAAGAAGAGGAAAATGGGAGAGTAGTAGGAGATAAAAACCAAAATTAAATCAGAATAAAAGCTGCAAAGTAAAGAAAACAAAATATGGTTAAACAGGAAATCGATTAAAACTTATTAATAGATCTAAGAAAATGGGTGATGTGGCTGACAACTGTAACTTAAAACCAAAAAGAATAACCCAAGGAACTAGCTCAGATCTAAGACATCAATTTCAACAAACTCCAAGAATCAAGAGATGGACTGGAAAAGCAAATGCATGAAATGTGCTACAAATCTGACCCTGGATGGGTAGGATCTAAAAAGCTAGCATTTAACCTTGGCAACACAATAGAGAAAGACAAGTTTAATCATGCTATAAGTTAGCAAAAAGTGGGGAGTAAAAGAAAACAATAAATTTATAATAAGATGGTAGAAATTTGACCAGAATATAGTTGCCATAACAAATGTGAATGTATCAAATTTCCCTGGGGGGGGGAGCATGGGATGACAACACAGTCTCACTATGTAACCCAAGCTGGTCTTGAACTTGCAGCAATCTTCCTGCCTCAGCCTCCCAAGTGCTGGGAATACAGGGGCGAACCACCAAGCACAGGCAATTTCCCTAGCTGAAAACAACAACAAAATAGAACTCAAGTCTCTTTTATTTCCAAAGCACTTAGCTGCAACAAAAGGAATGTGATAGCTAGAATGAACTAGGTCTCAGTATTTTTACTCAACAATTCCCATCTCCCTAACTTCCTTGGTGATGGAGCCCTAGCACTGATATAGGCATGGAAAAGACATCACTCAAAGGAAAGCATCTACTTCAAAGAGGAGAAGGAAGAGTAGGAAGAGAAATGGGAGAAAGGGATACAGTCAGTCACTACTCAGCACTACAACACTCAGGATCCTCTGGTCATTGGCTTTACTAAAGTTCCTAAGGGAAAACATCTACCACTATGTAGCTGGCAGGTCAGAGTTCTTATTCTGACTCAACACCTACCTAGCTATACAATTTTGAAGAACTGTTTTTGTTTTAGAAAGGTGAGTCACACTATTTTATCCAGACTGGTTTGAAACTCTGGCTCAAGCAATCCTCCTGCCTCACTCTCCCCAGTAGCTGGAGCTACATAACTAAAAAAAATTTTTTTAATTCCTAAGGCCCATTGCCTGAATGGGCTAACATCTAGGCCTAAAATCATGAACTCTCCTATCAGTACCCAACACAGATCCACTCCTTAATTTACCACTCATCTTCCATATTCTCCCCACCCAAATGTCCCTGGTATATGCACAGTTGCACTGACTTCATCTGTCCCCTCCCTCCTCTTCTCTAACATCTAACTTACCTTGATGTCCTCTGGAACTCCTGTATACAGGTGATCAGCACTCTCAGATACCTTTAGCCTCTCCTCAGTAACAACTGGCCAACCTCCTAACCTCAGTCTTGGGTCTCCCAACCACAAAGCTTTACTTTCAAGATTTTTCAAAAGATGGATGTTCTTTCTAGCACATTAATCTTAAAACTAGAAGGTACAGATGTACCTCAGACTCACCATTGTCAGACTAGAACCATATGTCCCCTCTTGTTAGAAAGGGAAAAAATACAATAAAATCCCTGCTGCTCTTCTTGGGTCCTCATCATTCTGCTGTGTCTGTCACTGAAGAGTCCCCTTTCCCCTTTCCTCATTTACTGAAATGCATGGCTCACAGCTTTGCTTTCCAAACAAGTTCTGTCACCATCCACTTGGAGGTCACCAGGTAGCCCTTCCAATAACCTGGGTTTCCCACTTCCTTGATATCCTCACCTCTAGGATCCCCACTCCATCTCAGACACCCAACCATTCATTCATATGACAACACTGAAGGGGACACCACCTACAGTGTCCTGGACTTCTGAAAGTAATCTCAGACACCACTCTCCCATCTTCATGTTTATGTGTCCAGTCTCCCAGACACACAAACCTTTTACTCATTCCTTATTCATCCAGCCACATCCCGTCCAGCTCCTTTCCCCTCTGTGTGCCACCAGGATACCTTTACTAGTGCTTATTAATCAACTGGCCAGCAAGCAGGCTGCTTCCAGTTTATAAACCTCTACCACCAACACTTGCAATTATAAGCTTTTTGAGTTTTTGAGATAGGGTCTCACTTTATATCCCAGGCTGGCCTCAAATCACAGCAATCCTCCTGTTTCAGCATCCCAAGTGGTAGGATTACAGATATTAATCTCCACATCCAGCTAACAGTTTGCTTTTTTATTTTGCATGTGGGTGTGGATGTGATGCATGTGCTGCACATGTGTTTGCATGTGTGGGGCACATATAGGTATGGAGGCACATGTGGCTGTGGTGGCCCAAAGTTCACAACACATGTCTTCTTCAATTGCTCTTGCAGAGTCTCTCAATTGAACCCAGAGCTCACTGACTTGGCAAGCCTTACCTAGCCAGCTTGTCCATGGGGACTACTATCTCTGCCTCTGGAGTACAGGGATAACAAGAGGCTGCCATGCCTGCCCAGCTTTTATGTAGGTCCTGGGAATTTGAACTCCAGTCTTCATGCTTACATGGAAGGCACTTTATCCAATAAGTTATCTCCCCAGCTTATATTTTTTTTTCTTTTTTAAGACGCATCTCAATATGCAACTCAGACTGGCCTAAAACTTGTAGAAATTCCATTTCTGTCTCCAGCATGCTGGGATTAGAGGTGAGAATCACCATGCCTGGTCATTGTAAACTTTTTAAATTATAAAACACAACCCCCCTTAAATGACCATTCAAAACTGATCAACTAAAATTATATGGGGGGTAAAGTTCAGGTATAGATAATTTATCTAGTACACACAAAGTCCTGGGTTTTAATACCCAGCACCACAGAAAATGTACCCAAATACTCCGTAAGACTCCCCCAGCAGAGTGTGGTGGCTCATGCCTGTAATCTCAGCCCTTGGGAGGCAGAGGTAGGAGAGATGCTGCAAGTTCCAGGCTATTTATTTACATTGTGAGGTGGGGCTGCCTGGGCTACAGAGTGAAACCCTACCTCAATAAAAACATTGAGAATAAAAAAATAAAGTTGGGCAGCGGTGGTGCATGCCTTTAATCCCAGCACTTGGGAGGCAGAGGCAGGCGGATCTCTGTGAGTTCGAGGCCAGCCTGGTCTAAAGCACAAGTTGCAACACAGAAAGAAAAACGGTCTAGAAGCAAGTATTACCAAATGCAAGATTTTATTTTCTGAGCTGTCCTTCCAGTGCCTAACAAAAAAATATGGAAATATCATAAAAGGGTACCCNAGGGAGGGGGCGGGGAAGACAAGTCCTGAAGGCTGAAAGACCAGCAATTCATCCACATGATCTGTTTTAGTTAAGAAAAAATTAACATTCAGAAGTCAGGCAATGCTAAATTCCAAGGATCAATAGAGTCTGAATGTTGACAGAGTGTTTTAAAACAAGGTCTTGCTACATAAGCTAACCTGGTTGGAATCCCCTATGTAGTTAAGACTGGCCTTAAACTTGCAACAATTCTCCTACTTCTGTCTCCTGAGTGCTAGGATTATATGTATTCATGGCCATAACCAACGAGACTGGAGAAAAAAATGTGTGTGTGTGTGTGTTTTCAAGACAAGGATTCTCTGTGTAGCCCAGACTACTGGAACTGTAGACCAGGCTGGCCTAGAACTCAGAGATCTGTCTGTCTTTGCTGGGATTAAAGATATGTGCCATTATATCTGGCTGAAATTTTTAATCCAATACTTATAACACAGTTGGCTCTGCATATCTATCTATGGGTGATACATCCACAGACTCAATTAACTGTGAAACAATAACTGCATCTAGGGGCCAGCAAGATGGCTCAGTGGGTAAAGGAACTTGCCACTAAACTTGATGAACTGAGTTCAATCCCTGGGGCCTACATAGTGGAAGAAAGGAACTCACTCCTGAAAGATGTCCTCTGACCTTCACACATGTACCATGGCATGCACATGCACAAACATAAATAGATTAAAGTAATTTTTTTAAAAAAACTATATCTGTACTGGATATTATTTGTCATCATTTCCTAAACAAGTCTAACAACCATTTACATATGATTTACATTGTATTAGATTATTACAAGTAACCTAGAAAGGTTTTAAAACACAGGGGAAGATGTGTAGACTAGATGCAGATGCTATGCTGTTTTATAGAGAAACTTGGAACAGTCACTGATTTTTTTTATCTGCCAAACGTCTTGAAAATAGTCTCCTATGGAAACAGAGAAATGACTGTACTTACAGAAAGTGCTTACAAAGTGTGAGGCACTGTTCTAACCATTTCATCTCTTTAAAGTCATTAATTCTTCATAATTCCAGATACTCAGGAGACTAAGATGAGAGGATGCCTTGGGCCCAGCATTTGAGACCATTCTGAGAAATACTGTAAGACACGATCTCAAAAAACTATCCTGCGACCAGCAAGATGGTTCAATAAGTAAAAGGATGCTTGTCACCAAGCCTGACAACCTAAATTCAGTCCCCTTGGCTCACACAGCAGAGGGAGAGAAGTGACTCCCATAAGTTGTCTCTGATCTCCACACATATGCCATGCCACACAAGTGCACACATACATATATAAATACACACAAATAAATAAATAGTTTTTAATCCTATTCTGAGCATGGTTTCATAAACCTGTAACCCTAGGACTAAGGAAATGGAAACAGGAAGATTAGAAATTCAAGGTTGCCGGGTGGTGGCAGCACACGCCTTTCATCCTAGTACTCAGAAGGCAGAGGCAGGTGAATCTCTGTGAGTTTGAGTCCAGTCTGGTCTATAAAGCAAGTTCCAGGACAGCCAGGGCTGTTACACAGGAAAACCCTGTCTAGGAAAAAAAAAGAAAAGGAAAGAAAAAAGAAGTTCAAGGTCATCCTCAACTACATAGTGAGTTTGAGGCCAGCTTGGTCTACATGAGACATGACTCAAAAAGAAATTCCTCTTGACAGGTGTGGTGCCTCTTGACAGTAATCCCTGCAATTCAGGGATGGAGTCAGGCAGAAAGATGGCATATTCAAAGCCAGCATAGGCTACCTGGAAAGACCCTATGTCAAAACAAACAAAATCCCCAAAACAATACAAATAGGTAGACACTATCATTAATGACCTCTGTGTTGTAAATAGGGAAAGTGGAGTTAAGTGACTTGGCCAAGGCTGCACAGCTATTAAAAAAAAAAGAAGTGAGATTGAAACTCAATGTGGCTCCAGCATAGGAGTACAACTTACGGCATCAACTGAAAGATCTAAGTTATAAAGATAGATGCTGGGGGCTATTATACAGCATCATATAATATTTACTGCTCTTTACCTCAGATTCAGTCACTTACCCTCCATTTTCTCATCTAGAAAATGAGAATGGGGAGAAAGGAAGAACTACCTTACAAGAAATTATGAGAATACCAAAGGTACCATACGTAAAAGACTTGGACTGAGAAAGCAGAGGCATACTGAATAATTTTTAAGTTGTAAGCTGAGCATAGCAACACATTCCCACAACCCCAATACTTGAGAGGCTGATCAGGATGAAAGGGAAATTTGAGGCCACAATGGACTATTTAAAGAGCTTGAGGATAATCTCAAGAAAAAAAACCCAAAAGAACCCACATGTGGAGGAACATGCTTGTAATTCCAGCACTTGGGAGGTTCAGGCAGGAGGGTCAAGAGTTCAAGACCAGCCTCAGCTACACAGCAAATTCAAGGCCAACCTCAAAACAAATAAATAAGAAAAACAGCAAAGTTGTTGTAAAATATCATGAATACTGAATGTATAGGATTGGGAGAGGGCGGTAGAGGAAACTCACTGTGTCTAAGTTTCATCATGATGATCAGACAAGCTTGCAAAGACAGACGTTCAAATCTGCCCACTTTCTTCCTGTTGGAATAAAGGCAGCAACTTTAAGACAGACCTAGGAAACACAATTCCCTTTTAAGCCTCTTAAAGGCAAAATAAAACGTCACAGAACATGATCAGGAAGTCTTACCAATATAGCCCAATCAGGAGGATGGGCTATACTGAACCTACGGTCTGATATGGCTGAGTACACACAAGGAAAGGAGTATTGCATCACTCAGAGAGTAGGTCAGAATCTCTCTTCCTGGATGGAGTCCATGCCTCCAATACATTGAATGGGATACTTGTAGTATCATATCCTAAGTTAAAGACTAGTGCTAAACCCCTCTACACTGGGGAAAAGAGCAGATGACTTGTTATTTCATGAAGTGGACTTATAGTGTGCTTTCTCAAAGGGGGCTTCGGTGAGTCACCTGCTCTTAGAGAGGTGGAAGGGAACAAATCTCAGGAGTCTACCCTAGAGAAATAAGTTCTCAGAATTCTTACTTATGTCTGCATAGGTTGAGGTCAATGGCAAATCCCGGGGCTTGCAGGGAGGGGCGGATCTCACCTGCATATGTGGCTGGGGTCTGTACCCTGACAATAGAAAGGATTGGTCATTTGTCCCTCTATCCTTGGGTCACTGACTGAAGAAATCAACACAGTGGCTGTGTGTGTCTCTGCTACATGGGAGAGCACTGGTCCAGGCACTTCTTAATGTTGGAAAAGATAGAGCCTAGGTCTCTTTACTCATCTGTCAATAAGGAGCAAGGCTGCTATGCTTATTTCTATGATGAGGTAGCATGAAGAAAAGTGTGCAGCTTTGAATGAGGAGGATCCACACACCTTTGCCTGATGGAGGCTGTTCTGAATCCTTCCATAGGTGGTAGACTGGAATGGTGTGTGTACATTTCATGTGGGTTAAAGTCAGCAATATATATTAGCAGTGAAGGGAACAGGGCCTCTGGTTCTCTATATGGCTAAGAAATGGGAAGGCATAAGGCCATGCAATTATAAACTCAATGAATGTGCTCCTACCTTGGGAAGTGTGCATCTCTCATTTTACCCTAGGTGAGAAGAAATCTAAGCTCCTATACTTTAGATAAGGAGAGAGTTCAAATGCACTATATTGTAGGGTAATCAGTGATATCACTAGATGGCAAGGCTAAATGATGGGGGAATGATCTGCATCTCTACTGCACAGATGCCTCTCTCTTGGTCAATTTGCTGATTATTAGTCATTTGGAGGGTGGAGTCTGTGTCTACCTCAAAAGGAGGGAGAATAAATCTAAGTCGCTCACCCTGAGGTCTCAACCTGACAGACATAACTTCCTCTCAATGGACTGAAGTTTATTCCCATGTACTGTGAGCCAGTTTTGGGGTGGGCCTTTACAAAGTCAGTAAAAACAGCCATCCTTTATGGGATAAGTATGGGGTCTAATTTTCCACGGTGAGGAGTCTCCACTGTGGGGAGCAGGGGAATAAGTCTGTGTGGTTGCCCATAGGTATGTGTCTCTAATTATTTTGATATTCAGGCTGACAGTGTCGATTAGTTAGTCTATAGGAGAAGGGTAGACACAGAAAGGGCAAGTCTCTACATCAGGAGTTCTCTTCCTCTAGATATTACACATTTCTGAGCTCCTCTATACCATTATGGAGGTAGACAAGGAGATGCCTCGATGAAGATTTGTGCCTTAATAAGCCAGAAGAGAAGTCTGTACTGTTCAGCTTTGTATTGGAAATCATTTTCTTAGGGCAGGAAAGATGTCACCGCCACCATTTGATGGGTTGACACCTGTCTACAAATTAGGCAATGCAATATAAACGTAATAGATCTGCTCCTAAATGGAAGGGGGCATCTGTCTACAGGAGAGTAATGACAGTAATGCGAAATGACGCCAAATATCCTGAAAGGCAGAAGGCAACCGACATTTTGTATCACGCGTATGGTCCAGGGTGCATCTTTGTAGCCTCTCTCTGGGGCCGCCAGAATGCAGTTCAGCGCATCTCCACACGTGGAGCTATCCGTATCCCTCTTCTGGGCCCTTATACCTCAGTAGCGAGCCAGCTGTTCACCTCTCTATTCCAGAATGGCGAACATCTCTGATTTTACCTTAAAAAAACGATCCTCACTACACTGCTGGCTAGGTGAGCGCTCACCAGGAAAAAAAGAAGAGAGTAGTTTCTTACCTACACTTCCGGCAGGAACCTCCGAGAGCGGCTAGAAGCACAATGATGCCTGACAAGAACGGCGCAGCTAGGCTCCGCCCGGACTTCCGGATCCCATCCCAGCTAGTTGCTCCGCCCGCTTTGCGTACTGCGTGGGGGCGGGGTTTCAAGATAATTGTTGCTTCCGCGCAGTCCCGCCCCGGCTCCCACGCTGGCCCCGCCCCCTGGCTGCCCTCGGGTAAAGAAGTAGCGAAGAGGGGGGCGGCAGCCGGGCGATGGTGAGGGCGGGGTGTGGGTGTATGTGTGTATACTCGTGTGGCAACAAAAGCTGTTTGTAAAACGAACTCTTTTGTGCGGCCTCCTGGCTAAGGTTAAAAATACATAGTCTCCAGTCTCAGTCATCAAGTAATCACTGGCGGCGTTAGAAGAGGGTAGGGGGGCAATCGTTTGTCCTCCTGGAAGATGGCGATGGCTACAGGCCGGTTGCGAGAAAATGGCCGCCGGGATCACGTGTCTGTCTGGACGAGTATTTCCCACCTGAAGTGAGTTAGTTAGCTGTTCTCAGCAGCGTTCTAGTCTCACAGGACCCTAAAACATAGCAAGGCTCATCCAGAGCAGGAACCGAAAACTATTGGGATTTTCATTCACTGGTTTACCCTCCCTTCTCCTTCATCTGTGATTCCTGTGTCTGCAGAAAATAAACGTATCTCTAAAGCGAGGGTAGGTAAGGATGTCTTTAAAAAGCATTTCAAGAGACTCCGGACTTGACTGGGGAGTGAGATGTCCCTCAAAA
>LZPO01097117.1:105308-132942 GCA_001675575.1 Neotoma lepida
ATGGTGGCAGTACATGCCAATACTCCCACCACCCAGGAGGTTGAGACAGAATCATAGTTGTGAGTTTAAGGTCAGTCAGGGCTATGTTATTAGTACCATTAGTACCAGGCAAGTAGGGCTGTAAAACAAGACTGTCTCAAAAGAGGGATGTAGCTTGATGGAAAAGTGTTTGCCTGGCATACACAAGGCCATGGGTTTGATCTCTAGCACAGAAAAGAAGATTCTGGGGTCTGTGAAATTAGGTGTAGCCTGGCTATGATAACCACCTCCACAACCAGTTCAGTGATAGCTCTCCTTTCTTCCCCATCCACCATTCCAGTTCCCCCAAAGCCCAGCTACTTGCAGATGCCCCGGATGCTTCCTCCACCTGAGCCCATTCCTCCACCACCATCACGCCCTCTGCCTGCAGACCCTAGAGTGGCCAAGGGTCTTGTCCCCCGAGCTGAGGCCAGCACCAGTTCTGCAGCAGTGTCATCATTGATTGAGAAGTTTGAAAGGTGAGTCTGATCCCTATAGGATCCTGTGAGGGAAGGATGGATCTGGGACAGGAAGGGAGAGTTATAGGAGAGGCCTCTTGGTCAAGCTCATACCCTGCCTCCATGTGTGTCCATCACCCACCTCAGAGAGCCTGTGATTGTCGCCTCGGATAGGCCAGCCCCTGGCCCCTGCCCAGTTCCCCCAGAGCCAGCCATGTTGCCACAGCCACCCCCGCAGCCAACAGTGTCCCAGCTCCCTGAGGGTGAGGCTTCTCGCTGCCTGTTCCTGCTGGCTCCTGGGCCCCGGGATGGTGAGAAGGTACCTAACCGGGACAGCGGCATTGACAGCATCAGCTCGCCATCCAACAGTGAAGAGACCTGCTTCGTCAGTGATGACGGGCCCCCCAGCCACAGCCTCTGTCCTGGGCCTCCCGCCCTGGCTAGTGTGCCAGTTGCTTTGGCCGACCCCCACCGGCCTGGCTCCCAGGAGGTTGACAGTGACCTGGAAGAGGAAGACGAGGAGGAGGAAGAGGAGGAAGAGAAGGAAAGAGAAATTCCAGTGCCCCCACTGGAGAGACAGGAGTCTGTGGAGGTACTGACCTATGTTACCCAAGAGGGAGGACCATGTAGAGAAAGCAAGAGCCTGGCATTTGTGCTTGGTTCTTCCCCCAACCTGGTATTTCTCAAAACAGGGCATTGCTTCCATTTAGTCTACTTAGCACCCCTGGTTTCCCAGTATGGAACACCAGTAGCAAAACCCTGCTCCTCTCCCAAATGACTGTGACCACCAAAATGCCCATGCCTCATTCTAAATGCCTGTTAGAAAGGCGGTTCCACTTTCATCAGAGAACCGCTAATGGACCTCAGGTTTTTTATGACCCAGTAGCTATGTGACACTGGGGACGTCTCTTTCCACTCCTCACTACAAGCCTCAGTTTCTTGGTTTGTATGACAGAAATTCTCTCATGCCAGAGAGACTTCTCAGCAACTGGAGGAGGGAGGGGCACAGAGCCAGAGCCCCAGTGGGGCCTAGAGCCCTTGGTGGTTAGGAACTTGTCCCATGCCCTGTCTACCTAATGTTTCTTCAGAAGGTATCCTTGCACTTAAGTAAGGTCTCAGCCAGAATGCCTGCTTTGCCAGAACCAAGCTCAGGTGTGGGACCAGGGACTGCTGAGATGAAACGACACTCAGCAAGTGTGTAGCCTGCAAACAAGAAAGTGAGCCGACAGGCATAATCTTAGCCATTTTTATATTTCTGTGCCTTTCTCACACCTCACATACTCAGTAAGCCTTTGCTGACAGTGAACTCAATGAGTGAATAAATAGCTGATATTTAGAGACTGTAATCTGCAGTCTGTTCTGTTTTTATTTATAGGAAATCTTTTAGTTGGGAGTGTGGCTTATTGTAGAGCATTTGCCTAGCATGCATGAGGCCCCAAGTTTAATCCCCAACGTTGCAATAATTAAATTAAATTAAATTAAAATAAATGAAATTGCCTCCATTACAAGTAGACATAGGCTCTATTATTATCTGTCTTTATAATGGGACTCTTAAATAGAGAAATAGACAACTCATGAGTGCAAGTGAATGATAGACTAGGATTTGAATCTGGGAAGTTGGACTTCCTAGTTCTCATGTTTAACCACCAAATTATGCTCAATGAGTAGAGAAAGCAGATGGATGGGTATATGAGTGTCTGCATGAGGGAATTCATGTCTTCAGAATTGAGGGGCAAGCTTTATGACTGACTGGGAGCCAGGGATGAAGCTCCAGGAAGCTTTATGAATCAGATTAGGGTTATCTCAGGGTGGCACTAAGAAGAGCATCATGTGCCCTCTCTGGGGAGCCATGCATGATGACATTGCCTGTAGTCCAGCTACTGGGGAAACTGATGTAGGAGGATCACTTCAGTCCAAGAGTTTGAGGGCACCCTGAGATACATAGCAATACCTAATAAGTGAGCTGGGGGATGGTGAAGGGAGGGAGGGAGGGGAGAAAAATGGATAGAAGTAGCCGAGGTTAGGCTAGAGATGATGTTTCAAGGGTCACTTCTCCTTTCCAGCTGACTGTGCAGCAGAAGGTGTTCCATATTGCCAATGAGCTCCTACAAACTGAGAAGGCCTATGTTTCCAGGCTCCATCTCCTGGATCAGGTGAATGGCCCCTCTGGGATCCCAGGGCCCTAGGATGTGGTAGGTAGCTTCCACAGAGGAAATGATAGGGCCTGAGCCTAACTCCACCATTAGGACCAGAATCCAGAAGTGGTAAGGTCTCTGGCTGACCTTGAAGCCAATTCTGATTATGTTCACAAGTTTAATCCTCACTCCTAAATCTTAACAGATGTGTACCAGCCCTATGATTGTGACCCTGACACTGCTCACTCTTCCCCACATCTTGAATTTACCCCTCCTCATGGACCTCATTCTAACTCTTGATTCTCTTCTTGACCCTGCATCCACTAGAATCCCTGAGGGTAGGGATTTTTTTTTTCACTGTTCCATTCTAGCCTCCAGGACAGTGCTTTACACAGTAGACAGTCATAAATATTTGTTAAAATAAAGGGATCTAATTCCAGCTTTCTCTCTGAACTTGGATCGGCTTCTGATCTTGCCCCAGGTCCTAACTTGGCATTGTTCCAGTTCCTAACTCCAGGTCCTAATCTTGGTGACCTGCAGTTCTCTCCATTCCCCCTCTCCTCAGTCTCAGGACCAGTGCTGATCTCAGAAATACACAGAGCTGCCCACAAATAGTGCCCTTACCTGCAGATTGCCTTTCCCCCAGCTGAGCTCTAGTTTCAGTTGGGCTGAGCACGCCTGCCTTGCTCCACAGGTGTTTTGTGCCCGGCTCCTGGAAGAAGCTCGGAACCGCAGTTCCTTCCCCGCCGATGTTGTCCACGGCATCTTCTCTAACATCTGCTCCATCTATTGCTTCCACCAGCAGTTCCTGCTGCCTGAGCTAGAGAAGCGCATGGAGGAATGGTGAGGGGCTCCAGAGCCAGTCTGCTTATTCTGCCATCAACTTACATGCTAAGCCCAGATGTATACATAGGATTTCATTCCCGGGCTGGGGATGTAGCTCAGTGGCGGAATTCTTGCCTAGGATATGTAAGGCCCTGGCATCATGAAAATAAGTTCACTTTTTTTTTTTTGGTGGTGTTTCTATACAGGGTTTCTCTGTGTATAGGCCTGAGTGTTCTGGAACTCCCTCTATAGGTCAGGCTGGCCGAAGCCTAGCCTAGGAGTAAAAGAGTGATTTGTGGAGAAGTGAATGCCCAAGGGAGAAAGGCAGGGTTTAGGGACTGACTGGCCTTCAAGTTCTCCACTTCCGATCTAGACTATAGTGTCTACACCACCTGCTTGAATGGTCTTCCCAAACAACAACCAGGCTACCTGTTTAAAAATTGTCTCCATGTTCCCTACACTCACAGGATAAAGTGTGCCTCTCTTACAAAGCTGTGGCTGCAGAGGGCTAGCATAAAGCCTAGTTCCATATCTCCCTTACCATCCTGTGACCTGAAATCTGCTTGGCCTCTCACATCACACTGTGGCCAACAAGAGTTCAACAAGCCCTGGGTACTTTTCCTACCCTACAAGGCAGTGAAGTTCTCAGGGCTTGACTGGGTATGGCTCAGCACCATGTCCCTGGCACTACCCACCTCAAGATTGGGCACGAATCAATGATCAGTGTATGAGTGGCCCTTACAGTATGGCAAGAGTGGGTGTTCCAGGATGGTATAGTTTCTGGTGCTTAAGCAGGACAGTTGGGCCAGGTATTTCCTGGGCTGCAGCCAAGAATCAAACTGAGTCTCTCAGCCTCATTGGCCTGTCATATAAGCAGCATTTCCAAAGAAGTAAGCCAGTTGAAAAATGGCTTTCTTCCTGAGACCGGAGACTTGTGAGAAGATCAGCAGGACCATGTCAGCCCCTGCTTGTACTCTAGGGACCGCTACCCACGCATTGGTGACATCCTTCAGAAGTTGGCACCATTTCTCAAGATGTATGGCGAGTATGTGAAAAACTTCGACCGGGCTGTAGAACTGGTCAACACATGGACAGAGCGTTCTACCCAGTTTAAAGTCATCATCCATGAAGTGCAGGTAAGAGTTGAAACTGGATGAAACATGCTACAGGAGGAAAGGTCTCCAGGGACCTGGGAGAGGTCTTTTAGCCAGAACTGAGCTTTTCTCCTTTTCTGCAGAAGGAGGAAGCCTGTGGCAACCTGACCTTGCAGCACCACATGCTGGAGCCCGTGCAGCGAATTCCCCGCTATGAGCTTCTTCTCAAGGACTATCTGTTAAAGCTGCCTCATGGCTCCCCGGACAGCAAGGATGCCCAGAGTGAGTGTGTGCCACTAGGCCTTCCCTACTTCCCCATACTGGTATCTCTAGGCCAGCCATCTGAGGCAGGACTCCACATTTCATTCACAGGGTTGGCTTTCCAACGTTGTGTAATTAAAATCCCAGAATAGAATCTCTAAACTGAAGGGCCTACATTGAGGCTCTGTGGTGAGATTTCAGGATGAACCTCCAAGTTCATTACCCTGCCTTATTTCCTAGAAAGAACCCAGTTAGGAACTTCTGGCTGGAACTATAAAGTCTAAGGGGCATGCCCAGTATGATCCTCTCAGGAGGCCATGCATTTCTTAGGCCAAACTCAAGATTCATCTCTGGATGAAGTTGTATTGGAGTGCAAAATGAAAGGGAGGTTAAATCTCCAGGGCAAGCCCGTTTCACTAATTCTTGGTGGGTGAGCTCCTGAGTAAAAGCCCCATATACTCAGACTTCTAATTTTCCATCCTCCAGAGTTAGAGCTCCACTCCAGGCCTACTGGCCATTCTCAAGAATGAACCTCCCTAAAGAATTTCAAACCTGACCAGAAGCCCGATAATTGCCTTCCTAGTACTGATTGTTCCAGACTTCGTGTCCCCATGTTTTATGCCTCTCAGGTTTGGGTCTCTAGGTTGAGATACCTTCTCCTCCTCAGACTGAGTCTTCATTCACTGAACCACTAGAGAAGTACTTGCTTTAGAATCCTTCCATATTCACCCCATCTGTCTAGGGCCAGAGCCCAGATAGAACTCTTGAGTCTAGCCCACTTGCTCTTCCATAAGGTTATACTTCCATTTATTCATCATTACCATAACAGCTAAGTGTTTGTGCACTCTTCTAGGCACTGGGAATAGGGAGCTGAGCCAGATAAGCAAGGTCCTTGACTTGGGGAGTGTGTATTCTAGTTGGAGCAACCCAATAAACAGATGTGACAGGTACACATGAAAATATTTGCCAGGTGCTAAGCATGATTTGAAGAAGTAGAAGAGAGTGATGTAACAGCAACTGGGCAGTCTACTTTAAATGGGTCACTTCTATGCAGGGAAGATGGCTGAACCAAAACCTGAATAACAAGAAAGTTGCCATGGGCCAAAGGGAGGGGAATGTTCCAGGCAGCTGCAGTAGCAAATGTAGAGTTCCCAAAGCAGGGGGAGATGGGCAAGCTAGTAGAGGTAGATGTATCTCTATGACAACAAGAAGGCCAGTGTGACCTGAGCATGACAAGGGAGGGCAGAATGATAGAAGAGAGGTTGGTGGAGCAAAGCTTTGGAGGCTGAGATGAGGTGATTGATTTATTCTGAGTATAGTGGACAGTCATGGGAAGGTCATGGTTATGATTAACTGAAGAGTAAAAGAAGGAGCTAGGAAATCTATTAAAAGGGCTTTGCAATAATCTTAAGTGACAAAAGCTGCTTTGGATGAAGATAGTAGCGGCAGAAGTAATGAGAAATGGTTCCATTCAGGATATATTCTATTTGGAAGTGGCTGAAAAGTCTAGGATGCCATGGATATGGAGATTGGTAGAGCTGAGAATGATGGTTCTTGGGGCTAGAGAGAGATGGCTCTGTGGTTAAGAGCATATACTGCCTTATATACCCAAGTTTGGTTTCTAGCACCCACACTTAGGGAGCTGACAAGCACCAGCAACTCTAGCTCCAGTGGGATCAGATGCCCTCTTCTGGACTCCATGGGCACTTATGTACACACATGCACATACAATTGAAAAATAAATCATTTAAAAAAAGAATGATGGTTCTTGCTGGGTGTGGTGATGCAGCTGGGAGGCAGAAGCAGGATTGTGAGTTTGAGGCCAACTTAGGCTACATCATGAGAGCTGTCTGAATGATAGTTCTTGAGATAAGCTGTTCAATGAGCTGCCAGGTTAGACAGATGAGGCTAGAATTCCAGGGAGGAATTTGAATGTCATTAGTCCACAATTAGTATTAAAAGCCATGGTGCAAGTGGGGCTTGCCAAAGAGAGTGAAATATAAATTGAAGGGGAAATGGGAGGCCAAGATTCAAAGCTCAGGAAGGTGGGATCAGCAAAGGAGATGAAGACGCAGCCCGAAAGGGAGCAGGAAAACAGAAAGTGTGCATGTCACAGGGATGGGGAGCAAACAGTTGTGTCCTGTGCTATGCACACTTCCCAATCCCTTTACTGAAGGCACTTTGCTACTCAGCCTGGACCTCTGAATAGAGCTAGACCTCTAGAAAGTTTGGTAACTAAGCTCTGCAAACAGATAGCTGCATACTAAGTACCATATTCTCCTCCCAAATAAGAGCACCACTGAGGTGCCATATAAGCCATAAAACCTAAACTTCAGGGCTGGAAAGATGGCTTAGCAGTTAAGAGCACTGATTGCTCTTCCAGAAGACCTGGGTTCAATTCCCAGCACCCACATGGTGGCTCATAACAGTCTGTAACTCCAAGATCTGACACCCTCACACAGACATACACGCAGACAAAACACCAATGCACATAAAATAAAAAAATAAATTATTTTAAAAAACCCTAAGCCTCAAGAAAAGTGTTTTGCAGCTGGGCAGTGATGACACACTCCTTTAATCCCAGCACTCAGGAGGCAGATGTTGTGAGTTAAAGACTAGCTTGGTCTACAGAGCTAGTTCCAGGACAGCCAGAGCAGTTACACAGAGAAACCCTGTCTCGAAGAACATAAAAACAAAACACAAAAAACAAAAGTGCCTTCTAGGCCAGGTACTGTGGTGGCACATGTCTGTAATCTTAGCAACTCTGGAGGCCAAGGCAAGAGGATTGACTACCTGGGCTACAAGGTAAATCCAAAGCCAACCTGGAGAGCTTAAACTTAGTAAGGAAAAAAGTAGGCGCAGGTATGGTACTTAGCTGTGGGCACTAGCCTAGCATGTCTGAGGCCCCAGGTTAAATCTCCAGTACTTCCAATAAAAAACCCTAAACCCAGCTGGATGGGGTGGCACATGCTATTAGTCCCAGCACTTGGAGGCAGAGGTAGGCGGGTTCGAGGCCAGCCTGGGCTACAGAGTGAATTTCAGGACAGCCAGGACTACACTGAGAAACCTTGTCTTGAAAACAAAAACAAAAACACCTAAACCCCCAAACCAAACCAAACAATACACCATAAAACCATGTATGTTTTCCAGCCAGCTGCCCATCTTCAGCCTTGGTTTTCTCATAACCTTTCTCACAATAGTGTTGCCTACCTCATAGAATTGATTTGAAGTGCTAAATGCGGTAATCGAGTTAAAACTTTGGGCACAGTACCAGGCACATGGCAAAGACTCAAAAACATTAGCTATTTTTGAGGCTAATGCCATCTATACTGCATTAGCCACCAGGTTGAGTTTATTGACTTCAGTTTCCTGTTCTCTACAGCCTCAACCTTATCTGAGTCCCTAGAACAAATTTCAGCGTTCCCTATATTGACCGCAAATGTGAGCCCTCTCCCCCTGCCCACACACACAAGCTTCGTATGATGGTTTTTGGAGCTGCTTTAAGTGAGGACCTCTGACTGAGAGCCAGCTAAGATTTGTCCACTGTGCTCCCCAGCGCCCTATATTTTATGTTTCAAAGTAAAATCCATAAGTTGAGTCCCACTGAATCATCTTTCTGGTTCTGCTGATTGACTCACCTACTTTTAGATCCCAGACTGAACTCCAGAACCTGGACTCAATCCCCAAACTTCCTGCTTGGGACTGCTGCCCTCAGCTACGTACTTACACTAAGCCCAAGACTGAACTTCTAGACTGAGATCCCAGGCTGCCAAGCCCAGCCTAGGCCCCACTAAAGCTTCTAACTTCAGACTAACATCCCCACAACAAACTGTACACATGTACAACAGAGACTGTACACATAGGATTCCTGGTTAGGTTGATCTGTTTCCTCCATGGTACATCACTAGACAGGTCCTGACAGCAAACACAGTCTCCAGTCTAAGCCCAGCCACGTATCAGGCCTAAGTTTATGTGCCCCCAACTTGCTAGTCTTCTTGTCCCTTTGGGCTCTACTGGGGTATGAAAGATGCAGCATATATGGGAGAAAAAGCAACTCTCATGGCAACTGCCACCTTCCAGGTAGATAACCACCCCTCTGAGTCTTGGTTTTGTCCTCAGCTAAATGGGGCATAGTACCACCTGTCTTCTGAGGTTCTTTCTATTGGAGGAGCTAATTTATACTAAGCATCTGTTTGGAATCCCTGAGGAAGGCAGTGAGAACTCAGTCCTGTCCTAGGAAGCTTCTTGTGTATTGGGGGATTCAGATGTGATGAGTGATGAGCACAGCATGACTAGTGAGACAGAGGAGCAAGGACAGTGTCCTGACTCATCCTTGGAACTTAGAGAAGGCTGCTAGACACAGTGAGCTGAATCCAGAAGACTGGCAGTTGGCTAGATGAAGCAAGACAGGACATGTTTAGGGAGATGCATGCAGAGGAAGCCACGGCGGTCAATAGAAGCCAGTAACTAAGGGCTTTGAATGCTAGACAAAAGGGCTGGGTCTTTGCTGTGCTGGCACAGAGTGAAACATTGGCAGATTTAAGCAGAGGGGAAACAGGAAAATGTGTGCAAGAAAGCTCCTTCTGGCTGCCAGAGTTGAGGAAGAGTTGGAGAAAGGCCCAGCACCTGAAAGGCATATGGAGACCTGAGCTAGAGCAGTGGCCACAGATCTGCTTGAGTACCAGAATGTGCTCATCTTAGGAAACAGGTTTTGGCTTGCCATCCATGTGGACATGTGCTTCACCAGTCCAGGCATAAATTCTGAGTAGGGAATCCACCGTGTAGAGTGGGGGCCATGAAGCTGCAGCCAAACTGTAAGCAGAAGCAGGGTTTAACATGTGGAGGCTTATGGAGATTCATTTTATTTTTTTCATGATGACACCTGGTCACGGTAGGAAATCTGGAAATTACCGAAAAGAAGACAGAAATAGGGGGCCAAGAAGCCACCTATGACCTGAGCCCCATAATGAATGTTTAGGCATACATTCTTTTTAGATGTATGTATTTGCAAGAATTAGATCATTTTGTAATACTCAAGTTTGTATCCTTTTCTTAAAACACTCTGAGCATTTCCCATATTATTAAAAACCCTACATAACTATCATTGGGAAAGACTGCTATTCTATTATATGAGTGTGTTGTAAATTATGTAACAACTGAGCACCTATGGTTGGACATTTAGGTTTGGTATTGTTAAAACACCACTGCAGTGAAAGTATTTGTGCATAGAACATGCACCTGTAATCAGAATCAGGAAGACAAACAATAGAATCTCTTCCTTCTTTCCTTAGTGGTGCACTAGAATTGAACGTAGGACCTCTCACATATAAGGCAAGCGCTCTACCATCAAGCCACATTCCTAACTCCTCTTTGTTTTGCTGCTGCTGCTGCCGCTGCTGCTGTTGCTGCTGCTGCCTTATCTTTATCATCATCATTTTCTTCGTGTGTGTGTGTGTGTGTGTGTGTGTGTGTGTGTGCATTTGAGATAGGATCTTATGTATCATAGGCTTACCTCAAACTTGCTCTGTACCTAAGGATAACCTTGAATTTCTGATCCTACTACCACTCCTCCTGAGTGCTAGGATTATAGGATTATAGCATACACCACCACATCCAGTTTAGGTGGTATTAGGGATGGACCCCAGGGCCTTGCACATGCTAGGCAGACACTACATCAACTGAGCTGCATCCTCAGCCCTCTTTATTTTTAATCTTTTGTTGCTGCTGTTGCTGCAGTTGTTTTAGTTTGGTTTGAGATCACCCAGGGGAATATGGCAAGATTCTGTCTCAAAACAAAAATAAAAACAAAACAAAAACCAAGCAAACAAAACAAACAAGAACTATCCATAGTCCCAATAGCCAGAAACAACTGTCCAAACCAGGTTTCCTGCCATTTAATGGTCATAATCATTTTACCAAGCTTACATCTTATTGGCTGCCAGCTATCCTATATTTCTGCTACTGTGATGTTAGTCTGGGCAGTTTCTGATTTGAAGTGATGTGGCCATGAACATCTTTTGAGGCTGGCGTCTGCTGGGAAGGGATGAGATATTCATGGAGGAGAGAAGTCCCCCAGAGCTTCCTCTCTGTCTGACTCCCATCTGATCACAATTCTCTGTGCCATAGAGTCTTTGGAGCTGATAGCCACAGCAGCAGAGCACTCTAATGCTGCCATCCGAAAAATGGTAAGTAGCACTTCTAGCCCTGCCCTTCCTTGGCCATCCTCTGTGGTACTCTTTCCTGGGATGGGGGGATGGGAGCTTGTGACTTGATGACACCCAAGGGGAGGTGTTGCCCACCCCAAGCTTAACTTTTGCTCACTGCCAGGAACGAATGCATAAGCTGCTGAAGGTCTATGAGCTGCTAGGGGGTGAGGAGGACATTGTCAGTCCCACCAAAGAGCTCATAAAAGAAGGCCATATCCTTAAGCTGTCAGCAAAGAATGGGACCACTCAAGATCGATACCTCATATTAGTAAGTGCCAGGTGTGGGCTTGTGGGTGGGCATGTCCTCCCTTAATACATAGATGACCTGGTAGTCATTCAAGAATAGACCTCTAGCCAGCTGTCCTTTCTTCCATTGTATTTTCACTATGTGAGCTAGAATTTTTTTTTTTTTTGCTTTTATAGATTATGTAACTACAATTTAGATGTGATTTGGCCAAGGTTACCCACTAGGAAGTGACTCCCATGACATTTCCTTGTAACTTCCTTTCTCTTTCCTCATTATTGCTGTATCCAATTTGAAATCTTTCCTCCATTTGTTGCCTTAGATCCTTAGCAGTTGTACAAGGGTGGGGGGACTCACCATCCACACCATGTCTCTGCACATGCATCCCAAATCTTTTCCTCCCTAGTTCAACGACCGCCTCCTTTACTGCGTGCCCAGGCTGCGGCTCCTTGGCCAGAAGTTTAGCGTGCGGGCACGCATTGATGTAGATGGCATGGAGGTGAGCACCATGAAGTGAGAAGTGGAAATGTGGGGTGGGGCGTTGGTACTGGGAAGAACATGTCTACTTTGACCCCAGTCTGTGTGTGCATATGTGCAGGGCCCTGTGGAGCTCTGTAGGCTTCACCATGATCCTTCCCTCTTCCATTCAGCTAAAGGAGAGCTCCAACCTCAACATGCCTCGGACCTTCCTGGTGTCAGGAAAGCAGCGCTCTCTGGAACTCCAGGCCAGGTACCTGTCCTTGCCTATGCCTTCCCTTCAGCTCACTCTTTACTTCAGATATGCTGAGTCATTCCAGGCCTAAAAAGCTTTCCAGAGAAAGAGTGAACACCTTTCCCCAAAGATGTGGACTTGCTCTTCAGCTATGTGTGTGTAGGATCCTGAGGACAACACACTTAGATGCATGGTATGGGAAGAGGTGGTACTTCTGTCAAGAAAGCATTTTGGTGAATGAACAAGCACCATAGAATGGGTTACTTAACCCTGTCATGAATAACAGAATTGCAAATGGCTATCACCACACCTGGCTACCATCAGTCCATTTTAAAGCTGAAGAAATTGAGGCACCTTGCTCTAATCTAGCAAGCAAGGATCAGAGCTGAAATTGGAGCTTAGGCCACCTCAGCTTGGCACATGGGCTCCTAACCACTGTCCATACTGCTTTCGGACATGTGAAAGTGTGTAACAAGGTCGTGATCAGGGCTGCAGGGTGAATGCACATCAGTACATGGCCCTTCTCTGATAGGCTACACAGAAGTGAGAGGTGACTGATGAGGACTGCATGGAGGCAGAAGGGAGAAGGGTAAAGAAACATAGTAGTTGGGCCTTGAAGTTCCAGGAGACCAAGAGAACCTCCCAGAGGCCTGCAGTCGGGGAAGCAGAAAGGAGCAACACACTCCCCAAGACAGAAAACAGGACCATCTAGGAAAGGGACAAGCCAGAGAGATATGGTATCTGCCTAGAGTTAGGGGGCATCAGAATAATGCTGGGTACAGAGGGGCCCATGAAGCTGTGTTTCTTTTCCTCCTAGTCTCAATAGGATGACATGGAGAGGTTACTTTGTAATCATAGTTATTGTCTGTAATTAGCCCAGGTTGGCCTTGAACTCAATCTTCCTGGCTGTCTCTGTAGTGGTTAGATTACTGGGGTGAGCCACATACCAAGTTTCTTAAAACTTTTTGTTTTGTTTTTTTGTAACAGGATTTCTCTGTAGCCTTGGCTGTTCTGGAACTCACTTTGTAGATCAGGCTGGCCTCGAACTCACAAGAGATCCATCTGCCTCTACCTCCAGAGTACTAGGATTAAAGGCATGTGCTGCCACTACCCGGCTCTTAAAACTTTTGAAGGGTTTATTTTGATTATTTTTAAATGTTGTGTATGTGTGTGTCTGTGCAGGGGTATGTGCATGTAAATGCAGGTGACTCTGGAGTCTTAAGAAGCATCAGGTCCATTGGAACTGGAGTTATAAGCAGTTGTAAACTCAGGACATGGCTGCTGAGACCTGAACTTGGGTCCTCTCCAAGAGCAGTACACACTGAGCCATCTCTAGCCAACTAATTTTTTTTCTTGAGATAGAGTCTTATGTGCAGGCTGGCAGGCTTGCTTATGTAGAACAGGCTGGCCTCAAACTCACAGAGATCCACTTGCCTCTGCCTCCAGAGTGCTGAGATTAAAAGTGTGCACTACCACACCTGGCTCCATTAATTATTTTTTAAGTTAGTTGATTGTTGTATTTATTAAAAATTTTAAATGTTTGTGGGTGTTTTACCTGTATGTCTGGCAGTTTGTGCATGCCTGGTGCCTGAGGATTCCAGAAGATGGTGTCAGATACCCTGGAACTGGAGTTACATATGGTTGTGAAGTAGGTGCAGGGAATTGAATCAGGGTCCTCTAGAAGAATAGCAAGTGCTCTTAACTGCTGAGCCATCTCTTCAGCCACTTAAAAAAATTTTTTTAATGAAAAATTTCAGCCTGGTGTGGTGGCTTCTGCCTATAATCCCACCCCTTGAGAGCCTGAGGCAGGGAGATTGCCAGAAGTTCAAGGCAAGATTGGGATACAATGTGAGACTTTGTCTGAAAAAGATGAGGGGGGATTGATTTCAAATATATAAAAAATAGTACAATAAACACCCATATCCTTAGACATAGCTTAGCTGGTTCTCATCTTGGAATCAGCTGAGAGCTTTAAAAAATACTGATGCCTGGGTTCTATCTCCAAAGATTCTGATTTAATTGGTCTGCATGTATTCTGAACAAAGCTCCTCAGGTGATTTGATGTGTGTACCATGACTTAGAACCAATAGCTAGGGACAGGAACAGAGAACTTGCTTAGTATGCATAAGGACCTGGGTTCCATCCCCAGAATCTCTCCCCTTCCACATACAGAAGACAGTTACCGACATTTTACCAGATCGATCCTTTTTGGTTTGGAACTTTTTTCCCCAGGCCATCCTTGGAACTCCTGAGCTCAAATGGTCCTCCTGCCTTAGTCTCCCAAGTAAGTGGGACTAACAAATATGAACTTCATCCTTATACACTTTATGTATGGCCACAAATCCCACCGTAATTCTTAAAAATCAAAAGCAAAATGTGTTCACCGTCAAGAAATTACAAGTTGAAAAAATCTAAACAAGAAATCTTTATATGAATATAGTCAGAATAAACCCCTCTATGCTGGGTTTACAGATATTTCCCACAATTTCTAGTTTTTGTGTAGATACTGGGGATCTGAACTCAGGTCGTCATGTTCACATAGCAAGTGCTTTACCCACTGAGACATTTTCCCAGTACCTGCTGCCACATTTTATTATGAACATTTTCCAAAATACAGAAAAGTTGAAAGAATCACAGTGAACATTAGTAAACCTACCATTTAGTTGACAAGGGTTAAGACGGTACTATATTTAGTTTCTCACATATCTATTGTTTTAGCTACCCACCAATCCAATGGCTTTCATTTTTTATTGGTATATGTCAATTGTACATAGTGATAAGTTTCATAAAGACCTTTTTGTTTGTTTTTATTAGACAGGGTTTCTCTGTGTAGCCCTGGCTGTCCTGGAACTCGCTCTGTAGACCAGGCTGGCCTTGAACTCAGAGATCTGCCTGCTTCTGCCTCTCAAGTGCTGGGATTAAAGGCATGCGCCACCACACCTGGCAAGACTTTTTCATACAAGTATGAATATCCTGTACTTTGACCATACTTTCCATTCAGACGCTCCCTTTGCTTTTTCCCATCCTTCCCAACAGTCTTGCTTTTTCTACTTTGATGTCCTATGTATAAATGATTTTATGTGTAGTAAGATCTAGACCTCACAAATGAGATAAAACACATGATATTTTTCTACATCTGCCTTATTTCACTTAATATAATGATCTGTAGTTGCATCCATTTTCTGGCAAATGACATAAATTTATTCCTTATAGAATAAAAACTCCATAATACCACACACACACACACACACACACACACACACACACACACACACACACACACACACACACACACACACACACACATATTTTCTTATCTACTTGTCAGTTGACACAACCCAGGGCTGATTTCATAATGGCTGTTGTAAATAGTGCTGTAATAAACATAGATGGGCATGTATGTAGTCTTTTTCATCTATATACCTAGGAGCTGGGTCAATATCAAGTATCACTATTCCTGATTTCAACTTATACTACAGAACCATAATTAATAACATGGTGCTAACACAAAAACAGACATGTAGATTGATGGAATAGAATATAGGACCAAGAAATAAACACACAGCCATACCCAACTAATTTGCTACTTTTAGGTTTTTTGAGACAGGGTCTTATGTAGTACAAGACAGCCTTGAACTCCTGATCCTGTCTCTACCTCCTAAGTGCTATGTTAACAGATGTACCATCATGCTTTACTTAGCTACTTGATTTTTGACAAAGATGCCAAAACATACATTGTAGAAAAGACAGCTTCTTCAACAGATGGTGCTGAGAAAACTGAATATCCAATGACTTTAAAAATTATTTTTAATTATGTGTATGAGTACGTGTATCTGTGTATGGGTTTGTGCACGTGAGTGCAATTGCCCGCAGAGATCAGAGGCACTGGATCACCTTGAATTGGAGTTACAGGCAGTAGGAGGTACTCAGTGTAGATGCTAGGAACTGAACTCTGCAAGATTACATGCCCTTAACCACTGAGCCCTTTCAGTGACTTTTTAATACATTTCAAAATAAGTTGCAGGCTTTATCATACATCACCCTCCTCAAGAGTTTGGCATGAAAACCATTAACTAGAGTTTAGTACTTGTTTCACTACCACCACCACACCCTTTTCTTGGTAGATTCTTCATAGTGAAATGCACAAGTCTTTAAGTGTACCACAGATGAGTTTTGACAAACATTTGATTACAATGAGCATTCATTATGTGTGTGTGTGCTTCAAGTGCTGGAGACAGGACCTCCATGATAGGTAAGCGTTCAGCCATTAACCTACATCCCCACAGCCCTCAATATTGACTCACACATCACTTTTTCACATTCTTACTCTTTTATGCAGTGGTCTTAATGATGCAGTAAGATTTTCATATTAGAAAAAATACATTTAAAGCTTCCAATATAGATGTGGAAGGAAAATGAAAGAGTCTAGATAGGAGAGAGCAGAGAGTGAAGGTCCTATTCCTATTGGGTGGTTGATAAGGTTGGACCAAGGCAGAGGCCTTGGAGATCACAAGGCTGAGGAAGAACCAGGGAAGAAGAGTAGAGGAAGTCAAAGCATGTATTGCAGCAGATATCATGCTGGGCACTTTACATATCATGTTAGTGATGCGCAGAACAGAGTGATAAGCACTATCTTCATGGAAGGAAAAAAGACCTACCCTTTGCCAAGTTGACATGTTAGCAGTCATTGATATAGTTTCGTGTATGTTCCATACTCACATACACTTCACCATTACCCCATTGTCTGAGGACTAGCACCCTTTGGAAACCTTTCTTTTTTTTTTTGTTTTTTTCGAGACAGGGTTTCTCTGTGTAGCTTTGCGCCTGGAAACCTTTCTTAAAAGCCCCACTCAAACTCAGGCTGAGGCAGGTCCCCTTCTCTGGACTCCTCAGTGTTTGTTTCATCTAGTCTCAGCACAGATCCCCCTGTGTTGTCCCTATGTGACTCCTCTAGTGCACCATGAGCTCCTTGAGGGCAGGGACTTCTCTGAGGCCCAAGTTCCTAATACTGGGATCTGGAAGACATTGTTGAATTAAAAAAAAATGTTATGTGTCTTGTCCGAGGTTACACATTTTTTTTAATTTTCAAGTAATTTTTTTGTAATTTTTATTAAATTTTTAAAATTCATTTTATATACCAACCACAGAGCCCCCTCTTTCCTCCTCCTGCCTGCCCAGCCTTCCCCTCCAACCTACCCCCCCATGGTAAGGTCTCCCATGGAGAGTCAGCAAAGCCTGGTACATTTAGTTGAGACATGACCAAGACCCACCCCCCTGCATCAAGGCTGAGCAAGGTGTTCCACCATAGGCACTGGGCTCTAAAAAGCCTGTCTTAAGATTTTAAAAGACGTGTAATGCTGTCTCTTATACACATCTAGATGTGTATAAGAGACAGATCTTAAGTGAAGACGTGGAGTCAAACCTAGGTCCTGTAATTCTAAAACACCCTTCTGGTTGCCTTTTGTTGACTTGCCTAACCCAACACCTTTCTTTTCTCCCCTACAAGGACTGAGGAGGAGAAGAAAGACTGGGTCCAGGTAACACCCATGGTTTTGTGGTAGGGTCTGGAAGGGTACAAACAGGTCTCTTAGGGGCTGATATACTTTCCCTTAAAACTAAATAGAATAGGCCTGGACACCAGCCTTCCAGCAGATGCTATTATCGCCCCCTTACAGAGAAGCAAGCAAGCAAGCCGAAGTCCTGTTTCCAAATAGAAACATTCTTTTCAAAAGCCAGCTCCTCTAAATCAGGGTTTCTAAAGCTTATACCTAACCAGCCATCAGGAAGGCTGTCTGAGGTTTTCCAGCCACAACTCCCCTTTCCACATTTTATAATTACCAGATGTAGACCTGGATTTAGGGAGGGATTTTCTCAGAGTCATATGAGTGTGTCAAGGGCAGAGCTGGGTCTAGAACTCCAGGCTAAGACATAGGAAGGTGTGAGGGTGGAGATAGGTGTCTTATGGAGTGATCTGACCTCTTATTTCTCACACCTCTTCACCAGGCCATCAACTCCACCCTCCTGAAGCATGAACAGACCCTGGAGACTTTCAAACTGTTGAATTCAACAAACAGGGATGATGAAGATACTCCCCCTAACTCTCCAGTAAGAGTTCTGAGATCCCTTTGTAGCTCCCCGTTCCCCCCCTTCCCTTGAGGTGATCTTTTCTTTTTCTCAGAAAATAGGGACTAGAGAGCAGTGCAGGCCCCTAGAAGCAGTCTTCTGCTGGTAGGGCTGCAGACTGTACCCCAGAAAGTAAAATGACTTACCTCCAATAACAGTGTGGTAGGGGCAGAGTCAGACCTGCTGTGTGTGTATGTTCCCCAACCCCGTGAGGATTCAAGCCTTGGAGAAGAGGCAAGGAGGGCTGGGCTAAGGAGCTGTCTCTGAACGGAGACCTAACCCTCCCCCTAGAACGTGGACCTTGGGAAGAGGGCACCTACGCCTATCCGGGAAAAGGAAGTCACCATGTGCATGCGCTGCCAGGAGCCCTTCAATTCCATCACCAAACGCAGACACCACTGCAAGGCCTGTGGGCACGTGAGTGTTGGGAGGCAGGGGTAGAGCTAAAGTGGGGGCAGGCTGACAGCCTAAAAGCCCACTTTTGACTGGGTACCCTCCAAGAAGGAGGAGGCTGCAAGTTGGCTGTGGTAGTTGATATACTGAAGGGAAAAGCCCAAGGCAATTAGGGTGTTCTTGCCCACTTGCTGACCCAGGTGGTTTGTGGGAAATGCTCTGAGTTCCGGGCCCGCCTCATCTATGACAACAACCGTTCCAACCGTGTGTGCACTGATTGCTATGTGGCCTTGCATGGAGCGCCTGGGAGCAGTCCAGCCTGTAGCCAGCATACACCCCAGCGCAGGAGGTCCATCCTAGAGGTAAGAGTTCCTAACCACAATCCCCAAAGTGTGCCCCAGTTACTGACCAGGTGTGGTTGAGGTCTGAACATCTTTTAGACAGTAGGATGCTGTGTGCACTCACTAATCGGGTGATCCAGGCTTGAGACAAGGAAAATGAGTATAAGGATTAAAAGAATAATTATTAAAATACTCTACACATTTAACCCTCACAGTAACTAGTCAACCCATACTCCTATGCTTAATTTACATATGAGGAAAAACAAAAACCCGGAGAGGGTATTTGGCTAGGTTGCATGGCCAGAAAAACTGCTAGGTTTTTCTGCAAAGTTTCACTGTATAGCCTAGGCTGGCTTTGAATTTCCTATTCTCCTGCCTTAGCCTATAGGATTTTTTAAAAATGAACCAATTGCCTTTTTTATTATGAAATAGGGTATGTAATACAACATAAAAAAGACCTATTCCTTTACCCAGAAGCTGCCACTGTTAATACTGATGCTTCCTATCTTTCTAGGACAATTTGGGGTGATTGTTTCATAAATAAATGAAGGTATCCCAAATGTAAGGGAGCTAATTCTGCACCAGGACTATTTTCAATACCTTGTTTATGCTAATTTAGCTCTCATAAACACCCTCTGTGCTCTTCTCACAAGTCCTGCATTTTCATCTATTGTTAGGATTCTAAAACAGATGGTGTTAACCACCCACTCATCCCTTTAATCACAATGTTAGAAGGACTTTCTCAGAGCAGCCAATGAGTATATAATAAAAGATGGAAAAAGGTTAGCTGTGAATGTCACTTAGACTGTAGAGTGCCTGAACAACATTTCAGTGTCCCCACTGAGGTCTGCACACCTCTTCCACTAGCTGTTAGAGGCAGCAGGCAAGCCTAGCTTTGCTTACCTGAGTGACAGAGGCTATATCATTTCTGCTACATTCGCTTTGCTACCTTTGTCTGAGACATAATCCATACGCTAAGGGGCTGTTTAAGCCAAGAGAAAAGCCTTCTGTCGACATTGATGTACCCTGTGTCTCTGATCACAGAAACAGGCCTCGGTGGCTGCTGAGAACAGCGTCATCTGCAGCTTCCTGCACTACATGGAGAAGGGTGGGAAAGGATGGCACAAGGCATGGTTTGTGGTTCCTGAGAATGAACCCTTGGTGCTGTACATCTATGGAGCCCCTCAGGTGTGCATCCTACTCCTTCAGGTTTTTCCAACCATCTGACAAAGCCAGGCTGCCCCTCCCTTGTATGCCTTGTCCTTTGGGGACAGGGTGAACCTAGCAAAGGGAAAAAATCAAAACTCCCATCCTTTTGTGACAGAGTATGTAGAGACAAGTGTTTGGAGGCCAAGGTATGGAGGGAAAATGAGGGTTAGGTGGGAAGTCTAGCTTTGTGGAGAAAACAGGTGTGGAGACAGGCACTTCTAGGCCTGACTTTAAGAATGTGCAGACAGAGAAAATAGTCAAAGACCTGTATCTGTAATAGTAAGGACTAGCAGTTGGTTTGGGCATGGAGGAGACAGACATGTAAACCAGCCTGCCTTCTAGTGCTAGTTCAGACATTTTCCTGTTCTTTACAGTGAAGTCAAGGGTCTTCAGCAGAGGAAACAACAAAACCAAGTTGTTTGATTGGGCAGAGGGCACAGTCCAGCCCCTAGATGACACTAGCTCTGTCCCTCCTCCCCAGGATGTGAAAGCCCAGCGCAGCCTGCCCCTCATTGGCTTTGAGGTGGGGCCTCCTGAGGCAGGGGAGCGGCCTGACAGAAGGCACGTCTTCAAGATCACACAGAGCCACCTAAGCTGGTACTTCAGCCCAGAGACAGAAGAACTCCAGCGGCGCTGGATGGCTGTGCTCGGCAGGGCGGGCCGTGGGGACACATTCTGCCCAGGGCCCACACTGTCTGAGGACAGGGAGATGGAGGAGACACCAGTGGCAGCCTCAGGAGCCACTGCTGAACCTCCTGAAGCCTCCCAGACCCGAGACAAGACCTAGAGGGTTTAGGGGGACCTGGAAATTCCTGCCCCACACTCCAGCTGCCCATGTTCAATTGGGGGCTCCAGCCCACTCCCAATGCAGTCAATACTTGAATTCCCATCACGGGCACTTTCAATCCCGAATGCTGGGTCTTGGGTTTTTTAATTCATCTTTTCACAAAATGTGGGCTTTTTAAAAACTATTCCTACATTGATGTTAATTTTTTAAATCCCTGTCCCCAGGGAGGACAGGAGCTAATTGTTAGACTCACTTGAATTAGGCTGTTTCCTCCCAATACCCCACAGATCCTTCCACCCAGTTCCCCACAAAAGCAACAGAGGCAGGAGACTGGATTCAAGTGCCAGCTCTGCTACTGACCCTGGAACCCCAACCCACCCTTGCCCCCTCAGCCAGCGTCTTCACATGTATGACTTTACATGGGGTGGTGACTAGACCCTTCTTGCCTTTCCCATGGCTTATAGCTTCTACCTAGCCCCAAAGCAATCCAGTATTTTATCGTCCACACCCATGGCAGGGCCACTGGGCAGGACGGGAATGGGAGGGGGGGGAGGACAATGAATACTGTTTTTTAAAGAAAAATACAGTTTATTTCAGGCTTACAGTAACTTTCAGAGCACTGATATGGTCCGTCCGTTTGTCCAAAGTCCAAGGCTACTGGGGTGGGGTGGGGGGGTGCAGAAACTACTCTTTATTGAACTCTGAAGCTCAGCTCTCAGAAGGATGATTCCAAGGTTAAGTCACAGATTAAACAAGAAGGTGTTACATTATTAAGGTCTTAAGCCTCATCCCTGGACTTAAAACAGCCCAACTTTCCCAAGTTCACCACTTAATCAAGTCCTTCAAACTCTCAAGAGTATTCAGAGTGGGAGCATTCACAGAAGGTTGCAAGTTCTGGGCAGGGTAAGAGTTGCTCAGTGGGCAGCTGGGGTGGGGACACTGGGGAGGTACCACACTTACATCTACTCTCTTCCAACTGCATGTCTATCTCACAGTTCCCAATCCAGCCAGCCTCCCAATGTGGAATTCTCATCCTTTCCACAAATGTACCTGCCTGCTGTCCACAAGTCTGGCTTCTACTCCAACCACAGCCACACTTATCACCCATGTTCACATTCACTGCACCTAGGAGGCACTATGCTGGGAAACCTGGTCTTATCTCTCACATGGTACCTTAATGTTCAAGGGGCTGGAATAGGTCCCATCAACACAACCAAGGATCCTAGGGCTTTTCTTCCCCTGGAGGGAAGGACAGGGGAACAAGGTAGGAATATGGTTATCAGGACAGAGATGTATAGGCCCCCAAAACAGCCCCTATAACTCTCCCATAACACTTAACAAACAAGGGCCCAAACCATTTACTGCCCTACTCATTTCTTTCTCCGGACAATGGTCCAACCGTCTTCTACTATATCCTCTTCCTTAATAGTCTGGGGGTCTGGATAGCAACACAACCAAGGATCCTAGGGCTTTTCTTCCCCTGGAGGGAAGGACAGGGGAACAAGGTAGGAATATGGTTATCAGGACAGAGGTGTATAGCCCTCCAAAACAGCCCCTATAACTCTCCCATAACACTTAACAAACAAGGGCCCAAACCATTTACTGCCCTACTCATTTCTTTCTCCGGACAATGGTCCAACCGTCTTCTACTATATCCTCTTCCTTAATAGTCTGGGGATCTGGATCAGAGGGTTGAGGCTGGGGGCAGACCTCATCCGTTGTGGCCCCATCATTTGTAGCTGTCACCTGAAAGGAAAATATAAGAGAGCACTAAGTAATTACCCATGCTGTGCTCCCAACTTTCCTATGACTATGTGAACTATCTTTTTTGATAATAACATCACCACCACCTACAACCATCATCACTTCCCTGGGAATCTAGCTATTCTTCTAAAAAATTAACATGTGCAACACCCCCTAGTGCCCACCCTGCGCACCACACACAGGCACCTCTTTCACCTCCATTTCTTCCACGCTGTCCACATCCTCTTCAGCCACATCAGTTTTTTCAGCTGTCTTAAGTGGAGTAGCTGTGACTTTGCACTTTTTTTGGTTGATCTGGGAGGTCATCTCCTGCAGAGCAGCCCCATCACCCTTCTGGAAGTGGTGGAACATGGTCTGCAGCTGCTGACTCACCTACCAAGGAAACATCCAACCAGCTTGGAGTTTTCAGATGATCTACCATAAAACCAGCCTCTGTTTACAGCAGATTAGAGAGGGGGTTGGAATTTTCCAGAAAAAAAAATGGGGCTCTTTTCTCCCTAAGAAGTTCATCCAAGCAGCTGAGAACAGTGGTGGATACATATAATGGGAAGGCCTCTGAGGCAGGACTGTGAGTTTGAGGTAGACATTGTCAAAATAAAATAACAGCTGAGAGTGGTGGCACATGTGTTTAATCCCAGGACTCAGGAGACAGAGGCAAGCAGATCTCTTTGAGGTCAAGGCCAGCCTGGTCTACATAGCAAGTTCTAGGGCAACATAGTGAGACCCTGTCTCAAAAAATAAAGCAACAAAAGTCCAGTGGAACAACCACAAATCAAGAGCTTGGGTGAGGGTGTGAAGCCTTGAGTGAGGGCCTCCTGGAAGAGAATGTACTAGAATTGCACACCTATAATCCCAGTACTTGGGAGGCTGAGGCAGGATGACTGCTATGAATCTGAGGTTGGCCTGGGCTACATAATATTTCAGGCTGCCTAGGCTGGAGAGTAAAACACTGTCTCAAGAAAAAGAGGGAGAGAAGATGCAAATAAAAGATAATCTCACCAGGGTGAGCAGTATTAATCAGAATAGGAATGGAATTTGATATGGCCCAGCTTGTGGCATGTGGGGAAAATACCTGGTTGAGAATGATCTCAAGAGAAATAAAGGTAATATTTGAAAATGCAACAGGGAATCTTGTCTATGCCTCAAGAAAAGAATGGTTACAACCAAGAATCTTGTCCCAAACAGTAGGGAGAAGTGTGAGCAGGCAGGGGGCTGAAAGTTGTCTCCATTCCTCACCTGGGGCAGGCTCCCATCTTCCACAACTGTATCAAACTCAGTGGTCATCAGCTCCCCAAGGAAATCTTCTACCTCTTCCAGCTCCAAGTCAGCTAAATAGGAAAGGATAGGACCCTTTAGACAAAGACCAACTTCATCAGCCCTGCCCACTATTCTTCAACACCTGTCTGCTATATCTGGTTGGTAGGTAAAGGTGCAGTGAGCCTTTATTCACTAAAACACCCTCTTTCACTTTGCCTATTCAACCTGAGGTGACCTGGAAATAGCCTCAGAGCCTCTAATTTCTCACTTCTAAAGAGAGGCTAATAGGGCCCTCTGGGGGGTCTGTTAGGAGGACTCATCTAACACAATGCTTGGCACAAGGGAGATGAGATCACTAATATTAATTTGCATCACTTTAGAGCTGAAATATTGAAGTGTAGAGACCCTTCACAGCTGTGACTCCACAGGAGTCAAGAGACTCAACGGTGGTGGGTAAGAAGAAATGGATATGGTACTCATTGGTTTTTTTTGGTGCTGGGGATCAAGCCCAGGGTCTGGCACATGCTGGGCAAACACTCAACCACTGAACTACACCCTCAGCTGGATGCACTACTTTTAAAAATGAAATCAGTATAACCTTAAGAGCCACCTTCAAACTTTGTGACTCTGGCTAAACCCTGTTCACCAAATCTCAGTTATCTTATGGGCCCATGCTCTGTCTTTTCTGAATGAAAGACTAGCTTTCTCTCCTCTACATGCCTTCTTCTCCCAGATACAACTTTTCCACGCTTGCGCTTTTACAAGCCATTGAAATCTAATAGCCTCCAAATTTCTCTTCCACTCAGGCTAATTATGTATCCAGATGTTAGACAGGTGCCTCAAGTCCCCATAAAAGCCAGATTTATTATCCTGCCTTCCAAACCAGCATCTCATCCTCCAAGGTCCCTCTATCCAAAGGAAGTTTCCTAATTTACCCTGCCACTCACCACAAATCTGTCTCTTTCCCCAACCTCCTCTATGGACAAGTACTCTCTTTTTCCTGACCATTGCCACTGCCCTATTTTAGACCTTATTTTCTAGACCAAAATAGCCTTCTCATGATCTACACTTTCTGAATTTTCTAACAAACACCATCCTATTACTTTAGAACCTGTTCATGAATTATATTACCTATTGTGAAGTTTGTCTTTGAGAAATATTCTGCTGAGCTTAAGGGGCTGTTTTGTTTTTGTTATAGGTATCATGTAGCCCAGGCTAGCATCAAACTGTGTAGTCCAAGGCTAGCCTAGAGCTCCTGATGATTGGTGATCCCCTTGCCTTCACTTCCTCAGTGCTAAGATTACAAGCATGAATCACCATGCCTGATAAATGTGGCTCTAGGGATTGAAACCAAGGCCTCTTACATGTCAGGCAAATACTCTACCAATTGAGCTACATCCCCAGCTCAATTTTGCTGAGTTTTAACAAGGATTTCCACAGAAAGCTAATGGAAAACAAAGCCAGGATTGATAACACACACCAATAATCCCTGCACTCTCAGGAAAATGAAGCAGGAGGAACATGAATTCCACAAGAGCTTGACTATGAAAGGAGATACTGTCCCCAATTACTACTACTACTACTGCCACCACTACTACTACTACCACCAATATTAATAAAGGAAAGCTTATGTAATCTGACTGGAGAAACTTTTTCTACATTGAACATCTAACTGGCCTAAAGGATATAGTCAAAGGCACATAAGGCCTCGCATCTCTTACCCTTTAGGGTTAGAATGTCTTTGTACATGCGCATGTACACATACTCTACCACTCTTCCATTCCCTTACAATGGGGGACTTTCAAAATACAACACTTAACTCCTTTGAGTGTGCTTTATGTCTCTACCTAGTTCACCCCTTTTCATTCATTAAGACTCACCCCAATCACTACTCTTACGAAGGCTAAAAATCAAAATAAAGGCTGCCAGCCTGGTCTACAGAGCCAGTTCTAGGACAGCCAGGACCACACAAAGGAACCCTGTCTTGAAAAACCAAAAAAAGGGCTTCTTCTGAGGCTCAAATAACCCAAGAACTCTGAGCACCTCTTTATCATAACACTTATCATCCACTATTTTAACTATCCATTTTCTTATCTGAAGTCACTCACAAGATACATCCTCCAGGCTAACAGAATGGATACGAAAACAGGATGCATCCTTCTGCTGCATACAAGAAACACACCTCAACTCCAAAGACAGACACTACCTCAGAGTAAAAGGCTGGGAAAAGGCTTACCAATCAAATGGACTTAAGAAGCAAGCTGGTGTCGCTATCCTAATATCTAATAGACTTCAAACAAGATACATCCTCAAAACTACAGCATGTAATACTCCTACAAGGTTCTCTTGTTCTCTTATCCCCACAAAGACAAAATGAAGGGCGTACATCCTTGCTGCAGAAGTAGCCATATATGGTTACCAAGCACAAGCACTCAATTAAGAAATACCCATTAAGACCTTTAAAATTCCAGATTGTAAAAATGTGTAAAATGCTTAATTCTTATGACACACCAAAATACTTTGGAAGAAGATTTTTTGTTTGATTTATTTTATGTATATGGTGTTTTGCTTGCATGTATGCCTGTGCACTCACTATGTGTGTGCCTGATGCCCACAGAGGACAGAAGATGGTGTCAGATCCCCTGAAACTGGAGTTACAGTTATGAGTTACCATGTGGACTCACTCAGGTCATCTGTAAAAACAAATGCTCTTAAATGCTGAGCCATCTTTCCAGTTGTGTTTTACTTATTTGTTAATTATGTGTATATGCACATGTGTGCAAATGAAGAAGACTGGATCCTATGGAGCTGGAGTTACAGGTGGTTGTGAGCTGCCAGACACAGGTGCTGGGAACCTAACTCATGTTCTCTGGAAGAGCAGGAAGTTGAGCATCTCTCCAGCCCCTTCTTTTATTTTAAGGACAAGTTCTGGGTATGTAGCCAAAGCTGGCTTCAAACTCAGAGCAGTTCTCCTCCCTCAGTCTCCCTAGTGCTAGAATTACAAACATGGCCCATATGCTAGGCTTTGGATGTGAATTTAATACTATTATATTTGCTTCATTCATTCGTGGTAGTGGGGGATTGAAACTAGAGTCTCACATGTAGGAGGTAAGCACTTCCACAGAGCTATATTCCCAACTCTTTATTTTTTATTATGAGTCAAGGTCATGGTAAAGTTGTTCAGGCTAGTCTTAAACTTGAGGTCCTTTTGCCTCAGAAGTAACTGAAATTACGGGACTGCACCACAGGGCCTGGCTGCCTTTTATTAGAGGTATTGCTTTTAGTTTTGGTGGTGCTAGAGATGAAACTCAAAAACATGAGCATGCTAGGAAAGTGCTCTACCACTGGGCTACACTCCCCATCCAACAATTTAAAATTATGTTTACTTGAGTAGGGGGAGTCAGAGGACATCTTAAGTGACTCAGATATGTCTTTCCATGTGGTCCCATTTATCAAATTGGGATCGCTATGCTTGCTGGCCTTTGCCCACGGAGCCATCTTTCCCTCCCCTGACCCAGCAATTTTAAGTTACACGAGATGGCTCGCACAGTTCTATTAGTCGGATCTTTTCATAACCATTTTAGGAACTAAGAGACTCTCTGAAAGATAAAATGTGTTGTCCAGGATTATAGCCCTATTCAGTGTCATTGCCTTCAAAGCACCCGAAACGCACGATTCTGATTCCAAAGTCACCATTCATTCGACAAGAGAAAGCGCGGAGGCGGTGGTGGCGCACACCTTTAATCCCAGCACTCGGGAGGCAGAGGCAGGCGAATCTCTGAGTTCGAGGCCAGCCTGGTCTACAAA
>LZPO01097117.1:133187-150584 GCA_001675575.1 Neotoma lepida
CTGTGTACGCCCCCGAAGCCATTCTCCACAGCGATCTGTGAACACAGGCCCAAGCCAACCATGACAGCATGGAAACCGGAGTGGCGTGGCCTGCCCTGGCCTGGGAGTCTGCCGCCTACACCGCCCAGCCGAGGCTCTGGCGCCTTCCTTGGCCAGTTCCTATTTTGCCCCAGCCCTAAATGTGACCCCCGCCGTCGCCTCACTCACCTGCAAAGCAGGCCAAGCATCCAGAGCCGCGCGGACAGCAGCTCCGAAGAGCACACGCACGTCTTCTTCAGCGCCCGCCATCATCCGTTTAGATCCCGTGGCTCCCAGGAAGCCCAATCGCGCGGCAGATCTCGCCAGGCAAAACGAGCCAAAAGCCGATTCTCAGAACGCAGATTCGTTTTCTGCTGACCTGGCAGCAAGACCAGAACAGTCGAAAATTGTGTCCGTGATAGATGATGCCACTTACCACAGTAAATCCTAATAATTAAAGTTGAACCTGGAACAGAGGACTTAGGGAGCGTAGCCGAAAGAAAGAGGGAGGGAGAAACGGGGAGAGGGGAAGAAGGAGGAGGAGAGGGGGAGGGAGAGAGAGAGACAGAGAAAACCTACCGTTGAGGGCCCGTTAGAGGCTCAATGAATAAAGGCAATTGCCGCCATACCTGATGACGTGAGTTCGATCCCTAAACCCCATATGATGGAATTAGAGAATCGACTCCTGCAGTTTCCCGTTCTCCTCCACATCCTTCGTGCCATGAACAGGTACGTGCGCTCACATACAATAAGTAAATGTAATTTTTAAAATTTAAAACTACATTTCAAACAGCATCACAACACCTGTATAGAACATTACCGCCAACAGCCGCAGAGTACATTTTTTTTGTATTATTAATATAGTATTTGTCTTCCCTGACACAACTACTTTCCCCAGACTTCCTGGGAAGATACAGGATATAGAACTATTTATCCTAAACATGGGAGGAGAAAGACCACTGACCCAAATCATCATGGCCAAATTAATTAAAGCAAGCAATTAATTAAAACAATCCTTTTTTAGTCGTGCACACAGGCTGCCTCCCAGTAACGTGGGATTTGAGAGGTCAGCATTGGATGTGAGGAAGACAAAGTTTTTATAGTTCAGGGATAGGAAGTTTCCAAATGGGAGAAAATAGGTGGGGTCATAGGAGCAGAATAAGCATAACAAGTTAGTCATAATGACCTCCTGAAACATACATGATTGCAGGGTGGTCATAAAGTAGTCATAGCAACAGGTAGTCATAACAACCTTTTGAAACAAAGGTAGGTTGCAAGCTGGTTATACACAACTTCTTGAAACAAAGGCATGGTTGCCATTTCCTGGAACAGGAGTACAGAACCATTTGTAGTTAAGGTTACAGGCGGGGCATAGCTCAATCCTTGAGAAACAGGTTTAATCATAAACAGGAATGAGCCTAGTTTGTCTTTACTATGAGATGGCTTTTAAGCCTAAGATGGAGGCACGCTGGTTCTTCAGAACACACAGGACAGAGGAGACATGCAAGGTCGAACTAGGGGAAGTAGAAAAGGATATGGCTACTTTTGCTTTGCAAGGCAAAAAGAATGAGAAAGGGCAAAAGAATGCCATAGCTTCTGAGAGGGCAAAGCCTGGAATCACAGAACTGAGGGATTAGGAGTTAGATTTCCTGACAGGCAGACAGATTGGGAGAGATGCCATGACAGGGTGATAAAGATGGTGAATTTCCTTTGCAGGCAAATGGATGGAACTAGAAAATATCATGCTGAGTGAGGTAACCCAGACCCAGAAGGACAAACATGGTATATACTCACTCATAAGTGGATAGTCGATATAAAGCAAAGGATAACCAGACTACAACCCGCAGCTCCAGGGAGGCTACCTAGCAGGGAGGACCCTAGGATGACTGTGGCTTATAATAAGTTTTGGTTTTGCCCAATCACTGGGCATGCTTTAGTGAAACATTTCACTATTAGGATAAGAATTTGTACTGTATCAAACTGATGAAAGGATATACTGATTGTACTTTCAGGAGGGGAGGCTAAAATCTTTTTAGATTATGGATTAGCCTATAGAAAAATGTCTGCCATAAATCAAACAGTGAGGGGGAAGATGAATAGGAATCTCACTTACACAACTTAAGTAAAATATAGCTCTCCAAACAAATAAAGATAGGTTTCTTCTGTATCCCAGAATCTAATCAATATTTATATGTGTAATTCAACTATTATTTGGCTTAAAAGAGCTTATTGGGAAATGTTATCATTTTTACTATTTTCTTTTTTTTAATACTTTATTTAACTTTATTTTATGTGCATTGGTGTGAGGGTGTCAGATCCCCTGGAACTGGAGTTACAGACAGTTGTGAGCTGCCATGTGGGTGCTGGGAATTGAACCCGAGTCCTCTGGAAGAGCAACCAGTACTCTTAACTGCTGAGCCATCTCTCCAGCCCTCATTTTTACTATTTTCTACAGAGAAAATATTTTCCAGTTTCAAATAACTCTGGACTTTTGAATTATAACCTGTTTTTATGTTCAAGGTGTCTGTATATTATTTCTCTTGCAGTTGTACATAAAATGTTTTTACATTCAAATGAGTTACTGTATAAAGTACTGCATTATGCCATAATAAAGGTTTTTTTTTTTTTTTGGTTTTTTCGAGACAGGGTTTCTCTGTGTAGCTTTGCGCCTTTCCTGGAACTCACTTGGTAGCCCGGGCTGGCCTCGAACTCACAGAGATCCGCCTGCCTCTGCCTCCCGAGTGCTGGGATTAAAGGCGTGTGCCACCACCGCCCGGCTCATAATAAAGATATTAATGCAAAAAAAAGATGGTGAATTTCCAAGACAGAAGCTTGCTTCTTCACCTTCTGACATGACTGGCTTCCTCCTCACCCTAACCTGAAAGAAAAACCTGACCACTTAGAGGCCTTGTAGGTTTTTTCTCCTGCTGGTAGGGCCCCTGCTGATGGCCTGGCTCAACAAAGTCAAGGCCGGATGAGGACATGTTACATAACAGTTGTGGGCCAATCAGCCATCCTGTTTTTCTTCAAATGACCAACACTAAATTAGGGGAGGAAGACCCTTCAAAGATGTAAACAACATCAACACCAACAAAAAGCCGGCAAGGAGAAGCTGGACTATGCTTTCCCCATCTGCTTTGCTCTGTGTACTTGCTGCATACATGTGCTTCCTCACCCCTAATCAAAGTTTTTCTTCATCAGGCTGGCTTGGCCTGCTGCGTTTGAGAATTTCCCAGAGGTTACCTGTTGAGCTTGAGATGTTTCCTACCTTTTACTTCTTTAAGTGATAGAGAAAACAAATCCAACCAAAACCCCAGATAGTAACACAACAGCTATTGTTTCAGAAAAGGGTTCCCAGCATAACCAATGATAAAGCTTCTCAAACACAGACCCAATTCCAGCCCCAGAGGCAGCCACTCAACTGCCGATGTCCCAGCCCCCATTGGACTTGGCTGCTGTGTAGATGTCCTTTGAAATGGCTCCACTTTGGAAGCATTGGATACAGAGAAATGAGGTCAAGCTGCCAAGTTTCTCATTTGTCATGGTCTCTGATCAGTTCAGTGCCACTGAAGGTAGCAATGGGTGCAGTAGCTAAGAGGTGCTCCTCACCAAGGAGCTAGTGGGAATGAACTTGGAGCAGGCATGTTTTCAGAGGTGAAGGGTTGAGGTAAGAGGTGCCCCCAGTCAGAGAACTAGAATGCACATTTTAACAGCAGAATACACACACAAATGTGTGTGTGTGTGTGTGTGTGTGTGTGTGCGCGCGCGTTTCTCTCCTTTCACCAAGTGGGTTCCACAATAGAACCCAGGTTGGCTCAGAGGCTTATGGCAGATGACTGTGCTCCCTGAGTCTTTCTTCTTCTCCTCCTCTTCACCTTCTCCTCCTTCGCCTTCTGCTCCCCCTTCTTCTTCCAGAGGCTTGCTATTACCAACACCAAAACACTACTCTCGCCTCAAAGGCAACAAGAAACAGTTCATTCTTGTGTCAAATATGAGTTACCACAGACAGGAGTCAGGTTGCCCAGAAAGATATTTTCTTTTGTGGAAGTGCTTAAATGACATTTTAGTAGTTACAGAACAAAAAAAGTCATAAGTCAAAGCATTTACTAAATCCTTTGATAGGGCCCACAGGTAGTGGGGTGAGGGAAATTCTGCATAGGTTTCAGAAACTATCTGATGACATTCTTAGCTTTTGGATTTGTGGATGCTCACTGTCTGCTAAATAAGTATTTTATTTTTTAATTTATTTTATTTGCATTGGTGTTTTGCCTATATGTATGTCTATGTGAGAGTGTCAGATCTTGGAGTTATAGACAGTTGTGAGCTGCCATGTGGGTACTGGGAATTGAACCCTGGTTCTCTGGAAGAGCAGTCCGTGCTCTTAACTGCTGAGCCATCTCTCCGGCTCCCAAGTATGTATTTTAAAAGTTTTGATAGTCACAAGGTTTTTAGTTCAGACACAAGGAAAGACAAAGGATAGTTTTCAAAGACACTAAAAGTAGCTCAAGGTGATTTGTCTCTCAACTGTAACATTTGAACTCTCCATATTCACAAGGTTCAGTCATTTGGCCTTATAGAACCTTCCATACAGATGTAGTTTTTTCTTTTCTCTGTGAACTTCAGTTTACACTGTGTAGCCATGACTCGTGTTGCATGCTGATCCTCCTAATCTCGCCCTCCTAAATCCTAAGACTAATGATGCACCCCCACACTTAGCACAGAATATACATTTTCCTGAAGTTCATAAGAACATTCTCCAAGACACACCATACATATGAGAAATTGGAAAACACACGGAAATGAATTTGAAAAACAGCATACCAAAATTTATGTGATGCAGCTGAAGTACTTAGGGGACAAATTTTTAGCTTGGAACAAGAAAGTTCAAGCTGTAAATATTTTAAAAGAGCCAGTGGGGACATACAGCCCAGCACTGCCCCCAGCAGCCTGAGTTCTCTTCCCCCTAGGTAAAGCCAGACCCGTGACTACACTGCAGGAAAGAGTTTCAGGATGAGCCAGTATTATGATATGATCATCCAGTTTTATATGATTGTTATAACATGGTCATTATGATATATGATAAGCAAAGTTAGTGCTTATTTAACTACAAGCATTTAGAGGGAGGAACGCTTAGGAAAGGAAGGGTTTGTTCTGCTGAACATAACAATGATTCCTAATGACATTCTGCTAGCCCCATAGATCAGTGTCTCATTCTCTGTCTTCTCTCATCAGAGAAGCTTCTTCTTGCAGTAGATGGGAATTAATACAGAGACCCCCATCTGGACAATGTGGAAAAAGTGGGAAAGATTTGAACACTCAGTCTTTTTTTATTTTTTAGTTTTTGGTTTTTGGTTTTTCCAGACGTGGTTTCTCTGTGTAACAGTCCTGGCTGTCCTGGAACTCACAGAGATCTGCCTGCCTCTGCCTCCTGAGTGCTGAGATCAAAGGCGTGCACCACCACGCCTAGCTTGGAACACTCAGTCTTAAATGGGATGTCCTTATCAAACCCCTCTTCAGAACTCTGCAGAAAAGGAGGCAAGAAGAGCCAGAAGAGATGGAGGACATCAAGGAGATAAGGCCTTCTAAACACAACAGGATCAATGCACATATGAACTCAAAGAAACTGGGGCAGCATCCACAGGGCCTGCAGAGGTCTAAGCCACATGGGGTTCCAGTGCTGAGAGGGGAAATAGACACAAGCCCCCATCCCTAATCCAGAAGGTATCTCCAATTGATAACTAACTGCTCAAAAAGGAAAAACTACTTTTCTCATTGCATATACAAACTACACTTAAGGGCAGCGTCCACACCCAGCAGTAGATAGCCAACAAAAAAAAATGAATTCAATGGTGTTTTTGTAGTTCTTTTTTCTCATAGTGATTTTTTTGGGGTATTTTTTGTCTTTCTGGCCTTTTGCTTGTATATTATGGTTTCTGGTTTTCTGTTTTATGAGTTTTGTTTTTGTGTGGGGGTGTGTCTATATGTGTTTCTTGTGCTTTTTCTTTGTTGTTTTTTGTTTTCTAATTCTGTTTTGTTTACTTGTTTGTTTTCTAAACAGAGAAAAAGAAAGAAAGGAAGAAGAATTGGGTGGGTGGGTGAGTAGGAAAGGAGTATCTGGGTGGAGCTGGGGGAGGGGAGACTGTGATCAGAATGTATTGTATGAAAATTATTTTCAATTATATATGTATACACATGCATGCATACATACTGTATGTATGTATGTATATGATGTAAGGGCCTGACCAGAAAGCTCAGTGAGTTAAGTCATTTGCTGCCAAGCCTGACTACCTGAGTTCGATCCTGGGGTCCCATACAATGGAGGAGGAAAAACAACTACCACCAATTGTTCTCTGGTCTCCACACATGTGCTATGGCATGTATGTGTGTGCACATGTATAAGCACACACATCACTAAATAAATAAAAATGTAAAAAAAGCTTTTGAAGAGGTAAGCTAAGGCATGGTGATACATGCCTGGAATCTCAGCGTCCATAAAGCAGAGGCAGAGGCCACTCTCAGCTACATAGCTATATAGTGGGTTTGAGGGTGACCTGATCCACCAGAGACTTTGTCCAAAAGAAAGGAAGAAAGAAGAAAAGAAAAGAAGGAAAGAAAAACAAGCAAAGAATGGAAGGTTAATAAAAATAAAAAAGATTGGGCTGTGTTTGGTTGTGCTTGCCTCAACACTCAGGAGGCAGAGGCAGGGGCAATCTGTGAGTTTGAGGCTAGCCTGGTCTACATAGTGAATTCCAGGCCAACCAGAACTACATAAGCCCTGTGTCTCAAAACAAAACAAAAGGGCTAGAGGGATGGCTCAGTACTTGCTGTTCTTGCAAAGGACCCAGGTACAGTTCCCAGAACCCACAGGACAGCTCAGAACTGTCTGTAACTCCAGTTCCAGAGCATCCATTGCCTACTTCTGATCTCCAAGGGCACAAGGCATGTATTCAGTGTACAGATATACACTTGGGCAAAACACTCACACACATAAAATCAAAATAAATAAACCTTAAAAAAAGAGATTTCAGCTCTGAGTAGAAGTGTGAGCAAGAGCTGCTTATAGGATGAGCAGAGTAAAGCACCTGTCATATTTGGTAATATGAATTCATTTGTGACTTTGACAAGAGCAGGTTCTGTGGAATGATACAAAAGGAGACGAGTTGGATGAAGGGGAAATGGAGGGTGAAGAGGCAGTAAAATGTACCCTGTAGTTGGAAGAGCTTGGCTGTGAAAGAAAATAGGCACTAGGAGGTTCTTCATTTTATTTTATATTTTTCTTGAGATAGGGTTTCATGTTGCCCAGTCTGGTCTCACACTTGATAAGTACTGGAGGATGACTCTGAACTCCTGATCTTCCTGTCTCTACCTCCCAAGTACTGGGATTATAGGTGTGCACCATTAGCCCAGCTGGGATCTTAATGGTGGGAGATAATAGAGGATGTGCTGGTGGCCCCAAAGAGGAGAAACTGGTGGCATTAGAGTTCTGAAAGAACTAAGTCCTTCAATGGTTAAGAAATAGACACGGAAGCCTGGCATAGCAGCTCACTTCTACAATCCCTGAACCTAAGAGGCATAACCAAAGGGTTGTGAGTTCAAAGATGCACAAGTGGAGGGGGTAGCCTTTGACATGAGGTGGCACAGCTCTTCATGGGATAAGTCAGAGAAAAAGGAAGTTAGGTGGCAGAAACATTGTAGACTGAGCAATGAGATAAGGAAATTCTCATTTGAGTGTCTGTTTTTGTTGTTTGTATCTTCTGAGACGAGATCTAAGTAGCTCAGACGGGTAGGACCTCTGCTCCTCCTGCCTTGGCCTTGCAAATGCTGGGATTATAGGTATGGGTCACAATACCTAACAGAATGTGTCTATTTCTGTTTAATTTATTATTATTATTATTATTACTACTACTACTACTACTACTACTATTATTATGGTCTGTTTTTATTAGACAAGGTTTCTCTCTGTGTAGCCCTGGCTGTCCTGGAACTCACTCTGTAGCCCAGGCTGGCCTCAAGCTCAGAGATTCGCCTGCCTCTGCCTCCCGACTGCTGGAATTAAATGTGTGCACTACCACCACCTGGCTCTTTTATTTATTATTAAAGCTATATTTTTATCCTCACCCCTCTCTCTCCGCTCACTATGTGGATGCTGGGAACTCACATCCTCTGGAAGAGCAGTAAGTACTCAACCATTGAGTCATTTCTCTGGCTCCTATTTATTTTTAACTAAAAAATTAAATTTATTTATTTATTTTTGTATGTAGTTGATAAATGTGTGTGGAGGTCAGAGGATTCTTGGGGGTCAGGGGAAATCTGTTATCTCTTTCTACCCTGTGAGTTATGAGGATCAAACTCAGATCCTCAGGCTTAGCAAATGCTCTCACTGGCTGAACCACCTAACCAGCCCCCGGTTTTTCCCCTGTAGACTCTTGGATTCATCATCCCTCTCAGTCCAAATAATTGCTTCCACTATCAGTAGAGTTGGCTTAGTGGTCATAAATTCTTTTTTTTTTCTTTTAATCTTTTTTTTTTAAAGATTTATTTATTTATTATGTATACAGTGTTCTGCCTGCATGTATGCCTGCAGGCCAGAAGAGGGCACCAGATCTCATTATAGATGGCTGTGAGCTACCCTGTGGTTGCTGGAGATTGAACTCAGAGCGGCTGGAAGAGCAAGCAGTGCTCTTAACCACTCTCCAGCCTGGTCATAAATTCTTTAAGCCTGTATTTGTCGTGGAAAATCTCCCTTCCCCCTCCCCACACCTTCAATTATGCCAAATAGTTTTGCTGGGAATAGTAGTCGGGATTGGCAGTTGTGGTCCTTCAGAACTCGATGCACTTCATCCCAAGTCCTACTGGCTTTTAAATTTCTATTGAGAAACCAGCTGTTGTTCTGATAAGCCTACCTCTCTGTATGACTTGGTATTTCTCTCTCTCTCTTTTTACTTTTATTTTTCTCTCATACATTACATCTGGACAGCAGTTTCCCTTTCCCTCCCTCCACTCCTCCCAGTCCCCCACGTGCCTCCTCTCTCCCTCAGATCCACTGCTCCTGCATTTCCCTTAAAAAAAAGATCAAGCCTCCCAGGGATATCAACCAAACATGGCCTAACAACAAGATACAATAAGACTGCACACAAACCCTCATATCAAGGCTGGATGTGGCAACCCAGTAGGAGGAAAAGGGTCCCAAACACAGGCAAAAGAGTCAGAGACACACTCCGACTCCCATTGTTGGGAGTACCACAAGAACACCAAGCTATACAACCATAAGGTATATGCAGAGGACCTAGCTCAGACCCATACAGGGTCTATGTTTCTTGCTTCAGTTTCTGTGAGCCCCTATGATGTTGATTATGTTGCCCTAGTTCTTGTAATGTCCTTGACCCCCTCTGGCTCCTACAATCCTTCCTCCCCACTCTGGTATTTCTCTCTTGCAGCTTTTAATACACTGTTTTGTTTTGTTTGTTTGTTTGTTTTTTGTATAGCTAGTGTTTTAATTATGATGCAGGAAATTTCTTTTCTAGTCCTATTTGTCAATTTTGTGTTCTATAGTAGGGTTAAGGTATAATTTTCCTCTGTTATACTGGTATTTAGCACACCAGGCTCTATCTCCCCCTACCCATGAGTGGAATACTGTCTCCGACAACAGTTACTATCCAGGGATAGACCCACTTAAAAATAGAGGAATAGTCAACTACAAAACAAACACCCTTTAAGTGCCATTCATTGTAGGCAGTAAGGGACACTGGTAGCACTGTGTGTACTAACATATTGGCTATTGTAAGTAAGATTCAAAAGAATATATAAAAAGCAGACAATATGACAAGTGATTAGTACTGAGTTGATAAAAGTAGAGAGGAATGTAGAAAGGAGAGCTGTAGGGACCAGGGGGCAAAAGATGAGGATGTTCTGGCTAAAGGTAGACTGAAAAGAGACAGCTAAAGATATTTGTCAGACAACGTAGTACTGTCCCCATCTCTCAGGAGGCTGAGCCACAGAGATCCTGCAAACCATGCCAATCTTTGTTCTTTAGGAGAGGAAAGAGGAGAAGGAAATATTAAGTGGGGGGGGGGAAGAAATATTGGGCAAGAACAGAGCAGGACCATACTGGTGTGCTGATTTGACACTGAGTTAAATAAAGCAGGAATATTTGTGAAGGACAGGGAGAGCTATGTGGAGATACAGGACATATAAACTGACTGGCCTGATATTACTGGATTCTTTTTATTTTATTTTTTTAATTTTTATTAAAATTCCTAGCTGTCCTGGAACTCACTTTGTAGACCAGGCTGTCCTCGAACGCACAAAGATCTGCTTGCCTCTGCCTCTGGAGTGCTGGGATTAAAGGCATGTGCCATCACCACCCAGCCCTGATGACTGAATTCTATCTTTATTCTTTTGTGTTCCTTTCCTGGCTCCTAGAATCCTGTCTTACTGTTCTGAGCCCCTTTGCAATGGGCAGCCCCATTTTCCTCTCTGAATCTTGCTTTGGGTGATTGAATTATAATGCTGTCCCAGCCTATGAGCAGTGGTCTACAGGCAAAATTTCAGATGATGGTGATACCTTCACAAGTGCCATCATGGTCCTAGTGGCAAATGCTGGCATTACCCCATGCAGTTTTTCCCAATGTTCCATGAACTGACTGGACTCTGTGCAATAGTTCTACTGTCGTCTTCAGTTCCCACCAAGTTTTCAGCACGCTGAATACTATGTGGATCTGATTCAATGCTTCTTTTCCACAGCCCCATGACTCTTGGTCTAAATTTCTCAAGAGTGTGGTTCACAGAAGGCTTTGGGCTGCCGAGCTGCCGACACAGCAGAAGTCTTTTTGAAATGGCATCTTGTTTCTCTCCATCAGTTGCCTAGTGCCAGGCACTCAGTGCCAAGAGGAGGAGTCCTCCCTACCCCAGTGTTTCCTTCTGTTAATGCTGCTGCTGCCCTGGGAATGGCCTTTTGTCCAGCTGCAGAGTCTCTATTAACTCTTCTGATAGCTGTTTTTCACCTTTCCCCAGATTATTCCATGGGGATACTGGCAGACCATGACTGAGTATCACTGCTATTTCAATTTTTTTCTTTCTCCTTTTTATTCAGTCTGGAACCCAAGCCCATAGAATGATGCTGCCCACATTTAGGGCATGTCTTTTCTCAATTAACCTGATATAGAAAATTCCCCATAGACCCGCCAAAAGGTCTGTCTCCTGTGTGATTTTATACACTGCCAAGCTTACAATATTAATCATCACAAAGTCACCACCTGTCAACTTGACAACTAAACATATTGTTTTTAGGCTACAACTCCCATTCATTGTTCCTTATATACTCATGGTCATTGCTAAATGCGGAATGCATCCAATACAACTTCAGAAGTCCCCATAGTCATGAACAGCTTCAAAAGTGCAAAGACAGACTCTCTTCTAAGACTCAGGTAGCCTCTTAACTCTGAGCCCCTACAACATTAAAATTTGCAAGGGCTATGGAGGTGGCTTAGTTAGTAGAGTGCTTGCCTTATAAACAGGAAGACCTGAGTTTGGTCCCAAGAGCCCACATTTAAAAAACAAACAAATCGGGCGGTGGTGGCGCAGGCCTTTAATCCCAGCACTATGGGAGGCAGAGGTAGGCAGATCTCTGTGAGGCCAGCCTGGGCTACTGAGTGAGTACCAGGAAAGACACCAAAGCTACACAGAGAAACCCTGTCTCAAAAAACCAAAAACAAACAAACACACAAACAAACAAATGCCAGCACTTGGGAGGCAGAGAGAGGCAGGCATATCTCTGTGAGTTTGAGGCCAGCCTGGTCTACAGATTGAGTTCCAGGTCAGCCAGGACTGCTTCACAGAGAAACCCTGTCTCAGAAAAAACAAAACAAAACAAAACAAAACAAAAACCAAACCAAACAAAAACCAAAAATAAAAAAAAAAAACCTGAAACAAAACTAACCAAACAAAACCCAGGTATGGTGGCCCACACTTGTACTCCCAGCTCTGGTGAGGCAGATCCTTGGGGCTCTCTGTCCAGCCAGCCTACCTTACTTGGAGAGTTTCAGACTAATATGAAGCCTTGTTTCAAGAAAAGTAGGTAGCTTCTAAGGAGGGACACCCAAGGCTGATCCCTGAGCACCAGCATGCACACACATACACACATACCAAGTTACACATTTTCTTTTCTTTTTTCTTGGTTTTTTGAGACAGGGTTTCTCTGTGCAACATCCCTGGCCATCCTGGAACTCACTCTGTAGACCAAGAAGGCCTCAAACTCACAGAGATCCACCTGGCTCTGTCTCCCGAATGCTGGGATTAAAGACGTGTGCCACCATCACCCCGAAAGTTACATATTTTCAACATAAAATGACACAGTAAACATTCGTCTTCCAAAAAGAAATGGGGAAATGTGCAAGGAAATATCAAACCACAGTAAGACAGAACCCAGCAGGGAAACTCCAAGGCCTGCAGCTTCATGTTGGGCATCTGGCGCTGGCTATGGTATTATCTGGGCTACTAAGGGGGCGCTGCACATTCAGCCCTGGTACCTGCAACACACATGGCCTCTGTCTTAAGCCAGCTCGACTCCATGCCTGCAGGTTTCCTCAGTAGATGCCCCACAGTCCTGGCATCTCTAATACTCTGAGGTCACCATTGAAATCTAGGCTTTACCTTCACAACTTTACATAATGGCCTCTCAGGGCCTCCTTGAAGGAAATCCAATCCTGAGTTACATTGCTTGGCCTGTGTGGTCTTCTGGAACCTTGAAACAAGCCTCCATGAACCTCCTCACTCTTGCATCTATCATGCCTATAAAACCAACAAGGATCATGTGGATGGAGCTGCCAAATTCTGATGCTAGTTTGAGATATAGCCTGCCCCCCCACCCCACTTTGGAGCACAGCCTCTAGGCTGATCCTGGGCAACACTTTCCTATGTGGTTGTTTTTCCAGCAGGGAACCCCTTGACAGCATTTGCTATTTAAATTTCACCAGTTTCATAAGATGGAGGTTCAGGGCATCTTTCTTATTACCCAGGGCACAGCATTCTCATTCTCTCACTTATAAAATCTCCTCCCTCCTCGTGGTGTGTGTGTGTGTGTGTGTGTGTGTGTGTATGTGTGTGTGTGCGCGCGCGCGCGCGCGCGCGCCAAACATGAGTGCAGGTGCCTGTGGAGTATAGAAGAAAGTGTGTTAGATCCCTTGCAGCTGGAGTTACAAGTGGCTGTGAGCCACCTGACATGGCACTGAGAACTGATATCCCATCCTTCACAAGAGCAATATGGCTCTTAACCACTGACTCATTTGTCCAGCCCCAGGGGGTTTCTGTTAATGGCACTAACCTCTTTTGTCTCTCTGTCTATCTCCATCTCTCTCTTAGATTTTCATTCTTTTTTTCCTTCAGTTATTTGTTTTGTTTTAAATTTAAGTTTTATTTTTGAGATTATAGTATAGTCACATTTTCCCCTTCCCTTTTCTCCTGCCAAAATCTCCCATATACCCCTCGTTGCTCTTCTTCAAGTTCGTGGTCTCTTTTTTCACTAATTGTTATTGCAGGCATAGATGTTTGTTTATATACATATGTATTCCTAACTATAACCTGTTCAGTCCATATAATGTTACTAGTATGTATATGTAATACACAGATAGCTTGAACATAAATAGAGGTACAAATTTTTATCCTAATAGTGAAATATTTCACTAAAGCTTGCCCAGTGACTGGGCAAAACCAAAACTTATTTTATGCTATAGTCATCCTAGGGTCCTTCCTGCTAGGTAGCCTCCCTGGATCTGTGGGTTGCAGTCTGATTGTCCTTTGGTTTATATCTAGTATCCACCTATTAGTGAGTACATCCTGGTAGAGTTCTTATTCCCTTTTGAAACATCATGAGCTGGGTCTGTACTGTATGGGTTTTTCTCAGGATTCTTGCCTTCTGAACTTCCGTAAGAATGCCCCATTAAGCTCTACTTATAGCATTCTCGGGCTTTTTTAGCCCCCAATCCCAAACTCTTTCATATTTTATTCACAAACCAGCCCCAAAGGTCTAAGAAATATACAGTCAGTGCCTACTTTGTTTTCTATTGCTGTTATGAAGACCACAGCCAAAAGTAACTTAAGAAGAAAGGATTTATGTGGCTTACACTTCCACGTCACAGCCCACCTTGAAGGGAAGACAAGGCAGGAACTCAAGGCAAGAACCTGAAGGCAGAAACTGAAGCAGAAGCCATGCAGGAACACTGCTTACTGGCTTGCTTTCTGTGGTTGCTCAGCCTCTTTTCTTTCTTTTTTTTTTAAAGATTTATTTATTTATTATGATACAGTGTTCTGCCTGCATGCATGCCTGCACACCAGAAGAGGGCACCAGATCTCCTTATAGATGGGTGTGAGCCACCACGTGGTTGCTGGGCATTGAACTGGGGCCCTCTGGAAGAATAGCCAGTGCTCCTAACTTCTGAGCCACCTCTCTAGCCCCTGAATCATTTTTTATAGTACTCAGGATCATTCACAAAAGGGTGGCATTGCCCACAGTGGGCTGGCCCCTCCATTAAGAAATCATTAATCAAGAGAATTCATGTTTAAATTGCCCACAGGACAATCTGATGGAGGTATTTTCTCAACCTGAGGATCTCTCTTCCCAGCTGACCTTAGTTTATGTCAAGTTGACAACAATCTAACAAGCACAGTCAGGTTTCTCACGGCAACAGCTCCCCATCTTGGTTCCGGTTGTCTGTATTAGTTACTCTTCTCATTTCTATGACAAAATACCCATCAAAGCAACTTCAAGAAGTAACGCTTTGTTTTGGTTCACATTTCGAAAGTCTAATACATCATGGCAGGGAAGTCATGGTGACAGGTAGCTTGTCGTATTGTATCCGCACTCAGGAAGCAGATAGATGAAAGCCTGTACTCAGCTTGTCTCTCATTTTTATTCAGTCAGGGACCCTAGCCCATGGAATGGGGTCTTCCCACTTCAACTAACTGAATCTAGAAATGCACTCATAGACACACCCAGAGGTTTTTTTCCCCCTAGGACATGCTAGATCTTGGCAAGTTGACAATCATATTAGCCATCAAAAATAGCCAGCGCCAATAAATACATAAATGAAGTTCAGCAGGATGCCATACTCCTGCAACCCCAGTGCTCAGGAAGTAGAGGCAGGAGAATCCTGAGTTTCAGCTCAGCCGGGTCTATGCAGTGAGATCCTATCTCAGCACCACCACCACCAAGTTTTGGCACATTTTAGCTAGATTTTCTGTGCAGGATTTTACAGGCTACAATCTTATATGTGGCTCAGGCTACAGTCTTTGTTTGTTTGTTTGTTTGTTTGTTTTGAGACAGGGCTTCTCTGTGTAACAGCCTTAGCTGTCCTGGAACTCACTCTGTAGACCAGGCTGGCCTCCAACTCACAGAGATCCACCTGCCTATGCCTCCAAGTGCTGGGATTAAAGACTTGTACCACCACAACAGGCTCAGGTTACAATCTTGTATGCCATGTGGATCCTCTTTCAAGCTCACATAATTGTAGGTGTAGGGATAATACCCTCAAATCCTGGGAGCTGTCCTTCATATGACCGTCTCTAGGAGGAAATGTGACTTAAACAAGATTTTTTTTTTCTTTATAGAACAGGTAAGTCAACTATAGGACTAGGAAATGATTGGAGAGTGGTATACTTGGACTGGAATTTGAGATGGTCCATTTTGCAAGAACAAAGGCTCAGATATCACCATGGTAGTGAGACGCTGACTTGGCCAGAAGATAAGTTTGCATATGAAGAAGTTGAGCCTAACAGTGCAGGATGATATATGGGGCATCTATAGCTAAGTCTTAAACATCCAGAAGAGCCCTGTGAATTCTCTACTGGAGCCCTCAAACAGATCCTAAGGTATATCTCCACAGATTTCATGTTTTTCCAGATCAAGTCCCAAACTGAACCTAGAAGAAAGTACACATGGGCCCGAGTAAACTCCCAGGGAAAGGCTATGGTCCTGATTTATCAGAGTTCTTTTCAATACAAAAGTTGATGATATGAGTACCCACTTGGAGCTCCCACCATACTCTATCTTGAGAGCAACCTGAGCTACTTAGGGAGACACTGTCTGCAAAAGCAGGGCAGTCTTCTTTTGAGTGTATCATAGGTTCAGCCTAGAGCACACTTCTGGTTTGGGCATCCTTATGCCATGCATAAATTATACCAAGACAGCATGCATCATATAAATGACCACTATGAGGTAAATCTCTGCCATCTGCCAGCTAAACAATTTCTAGGGAGCAATATCTCCCTTTCTATTCACCCCAGTTTCCTCAATGAACAAGCAGGGGACATTCACACAAATATCACAGGGTTGCTGTGGGGATTAACCAAAGAATTTATTCTGATTAAAATCCATAGTTATAAGTATAGACATGAGGCTGGGCTAGAGTTCCGCCAGTCTTGACAGAATGATTCTGAGGGGCTATTTTCCCAGATTAGTCCTCCAAATTCTAATGAATGAAGTGTCAGCAATTCAAGTTTTTTTTTTAATTTATAGGTGGGCCCTATTAGGTTATGACAAGATATGGGAAAATAAGCCTATTGTAAACTAACATATGAAGGAACATAATTTCTCATACTATTTGCTATCAGGAAATATATGGAGCCTTGGAAACAAAGCCATGTAAATAAAATGTTGGGCTGCCTAAGAATAGTGAAGATACACAGGTACTTGATTTATCCCCACTAGAAATTAGCCTAGGTGGAAACCCCATAAGAGTGAAGGGAAGCCAGGGCTTAAAAGTTCCCAGAACTCCTAACTGTTGAGTTTCATCCAAAATGGTATCCATGACCCCAAGTTCTATCTCTAATAACTTCATATGAGGGTTTTAATAAAAGATTAATACTCACAGAGATAAGTCTGTTTCATTTTTACTTATTGGAAGAAGAACTTTCTGAAATAATCATATCAATTTTAGTACTCTGTTAACAGCTTGATATTTGAAGTTAGAAGATCAAGTTTATAACAAGAGTCAAAAAACTCTGATCAGCTCTTAAATATATTTCCCTCAAGCCTTTAGTAAACTATTGCATTTTTAATGTTTTGAACATGGCCTTCCAGTAACTTGAACAGCAACAACAATAATAATAATTGGCAGGGTCTTATGTAGCCCAGGCTGGTCTCAAACTTGCTATGTAGCCAAGGATAACCTTGAGTTCCTGATCTTTCTGCCTCTACCAACCATTGGGAGAAATGTGCTATCAAGTGTTTGTTTTGTTTGGTTTGCTTTTTCAAGACAGGCTTCTGTCTCCCAAATTCTGGGATTAAAGGTGTGTGCCACCACACCCGGCTCAAGTGTAGCCCAGGCTGGCCTGAAACTCAATACTAGACCAGGCAGGCCTTGAACTCCTGGCAGTTTTGCCACC
>LZPO01097117.1:174955-198788 GCA_001675575.1 Neotoma lepida
TAAGCTGACCCAGAGCCCACCAAGTAGCCCAGGCCAGCCTTAAACTATGATTCTCCTCTCAGCCTCCTGAGTGCTGAGATTACAGTTGTGTGCTACCATGCCTAGATTTTGTTATTTAAAGATTTATTTATTTTATTTCATGTGTCTGAGTGTTCTGCCTGTATGTATGTCTGTGTACCACATGTGGTCCTGGTGCCTGTGGAGGTCAGAGAGGGCATCTGATCCCTTGGAACTCGAGTTACAGATGATTGTGAGTCACCACAATCATGTGGTGTACTGAGAATCAGACCTGGGTTCTCTGGAAGAGCACCAGTGCTCTTAAGCACTGAGCCATCTTCCCAGCTCCCACATCCTTGCTTTTTATTAGTGTACATATTTTGTGTGGGCTTCTTTGTGTATGTGTGTGTGCATGGGGGATATACATGTGTGTTCAGATGTGTATATGTACGTGTGTGTGTGTGTGTGTGTGCGTGTGTGCGCGCGCACATATGTGTGTGTGTAGGCTGGAAGACAATCTTGGGTGTCATTCCTCAGTCATTGTGTCCATTTGTTTTTGAGAATGTCCCTCATTAGCCTTTAACTTACCAAGTAAGCTGGACTGGCTGGTCAGGGAGCCTCAGGGTTCCACTTGTTTTTGCCTTCCCAGCACTGGGATTAAAGCACATGCCACCACACTCGGCTTTAAAAATCCAATTCAGGTCCCCACACTTGCAAGACAAGTACTTTACTGACTAGCTTTCCCAGGGTTTCCTTCACATTCAAGGCTTCATTCCATTTTCTCCAGAAACTTCCTCCCTTTCTCTTTGCAGAGTCTCACTCTGTAGTCCACACTAACCTCTAACTCACCATGTAGCTAATGCAGGCCTCAGACATGTGGCAATTGCCCTGCTTCAGCATCCCAAGGGCTAGGATTACAGGCATGAGCCACCATGCCTGGCTCAGAAACTTTTCATTGAAGGGGATAGGTAAGTAGGTGGATAATAGATAGATAGATAAACAGATAGATAGATAGATGATGGATGGATAATGTTTTTTTTTCAGTGCTAGAGATTGAACCTAGGACCTTGCATACTAGGCAAATGTTTTACCCTAAGTGATTCCTCCACCCCTCTTTACAGGGAATAGTACTTTGTACAAATGAACAAACTATCTCACAAAGGGGAAATGATTCATCTATGATCCTTCAGTGAACCCATGGAAGAACTATACTTAGAGTGGAGGTCTGCTGAGTGCCCACTAAGTGCCAGGCCCACTCTAGGGATTAATATCTTCATTTTTCACAATTCACAGAAAGCCACAGCTGCTCCTGTAATCCCTTGGGAGGGAAGCTGCCATCCTTCCTGGGAGTCAAGGGTGGTGGCTTGTCTCTCTGAGGACATGGACCTCATCCTCTGATTTCCAGAGTAACGTGCCCAAATGCTCTCTTTGGGAGTTGTTTAGGCTTGGGATGAGTTGGAGTCCATGTATTTGGTGGACGCTAGAGCTGCTTTTTAGATGAACACTAACACTCCAGCCTCCCAGCTTCCTAGCACAAAAGATCTCTTCACCTTTCCCCTTTACCTCTTTACCTTTCCTCCATCCTGCTGCTACCCTGATGCTGCAAGGGTCACCTGCGAATCTCTTTCATCAAGATTGTAGATAGTGCTGTAGTTTGCTCACTGAACAGGTATATCTGGCTAGTGGGATAGTAGATGCTGCAGTCAGTTGGGGCTGCAATCCAGCTTGCACTCTGTTACCATGCCATAAGCCTTAGTGTGGGCTTGCATCTACATGGAAAAGGGGCATCTTACCCTTCAGGCAGTGGCACCTTCTCCAACACAAGTGCTATGGGGCTATGTTCACTCTGGAGAGGTTTCAAAGTTTGTATTATATTTATTGTATTGTGGGTTTTTTTTTTTGAGTCAGAGTCTCACTATGTATCTCTGGCTAGCCTGGAACTCACTATATAGATCACACTGGCCTTGAACTCACATAGATCTGCCTGCCTCTGGGAAGTGCTGGGATTAAAGGCATGCAGCACCATGCCTGGCCCTCCTTTTCAAGGTTGCACAGTAACAGTTAAACAGCAAGCAAGCAGCTATCTTTCTTCTGTTCTGTTTCTATCCTTGCCCTTTGTCTATTTTTGAAGTCACCAAAGGAGTCCAATAAACTAATTTTAACCACGTCCCACCTTTAAGACAAGCATGGTAGCACACAGCTGTACTCCCAGCCTTCCGGAGGCTAAGACAAGAGAACGGTCAATTGGAGGCTAGCTCAAGGCCACCCAAGGCTACATCACAAGACCCTGCCTCAAAAACAATTCTCCTGTTCCAGATGTGGTGGCACATGCCTGTAATTCTAGTACCTGAAGCCTGGGAGAGGCTTTTGGAGAGTTTGAGGACAACCTGGGATGCCAGAGACTACCAAGGCAAAAGAAAACCCTCCTATTGGTTGAGTTGGTCGCCTAGTGGCAATGTGCTTGGATGGATCAGTTAGATACCTCAATAGACACAAAAATAGTCCTATGTCTCCCCCTTCACCAAAATACTGGTTGGGGGTGTAACTGGGTGTACAAGTGTATACTTGCTTGTGTGAGGACCTGAGTTTAGTCCCTACCCCCAAGAAAAAGTCCTACTTACTGGCTTACAAGGCCTTACCTCATTCTGGTTTCTTAAGGTATCTTATCTTCTACTTTTCATCCAATCTACCTCAGCCTTGAGGGCTTTTCTGTTGTTTTTGTGTTTGTTTGTTTGGTTGATTGGTTTTTTATTTGTGATACTGGAGAGATGCTTAGCTGCATCCTCAGTCCCAGATTTTCTTTCTTTCTGATTGGTTTTTTTCCCTCTGTTTTATTTCTTTCTGATTCTTAAACACACCAAACCCATTTCACCTCTAGCTATTTGTACTTGTTTTCCCTTCTGCCTAGATTTGTTTTCCTCCAAATATCCACATACCTTTCAGATCTCAGCTCAAATACCAGTCTTTAAAGAGGTCTTGCCCAATCACTATATTTAATGCTTTGTTCCACACTACACCCCAAGTCCTCCTCTATTACATTTTCATGTTTTATTTTCTTCATATAACTTATTCCTATCTGAACTTGCTTATAGTTTCTATTTTGCCACATGAAATGGAAACTAATGAAAGCCAAGATCATGTATGACCACTTCTCATCATTGTATAACCAGCATCTGCTCCAAAATATTGACTGCTCCAAAAATGAGTGAGCTTTTGTGAATGAATGTTGTTGAATGAATGGCTCTATGACTTTTCTCTGGTACCAGTTAGAAGGTCCCAAATAATGGAATCACATCCCTTGTAAAACAAAGCTGATATTAGGAAACAGATTTGGAATATCCTCCCTTCTATGACTCCCACATAAGAGTCTGGAGCACAAGTTCCTTCGATTATCTCTCTCTTTTTTAAATGACTTATTTACTTCACATGTATGAATGTTTTGCCCTCATGCATACACGTGAATCACATGCCCATGCCTGATGGATCCCCTGGAACTGGTGTTATGAATAGCTGTGAGCCACCAGGTGAATGCTGGAATTGAACCAGGGCCCTCTGCAAGAGCAACAAGTGATCTTGACTGCTTAGCCATCCTCCAGCCTGATTTTGAATCCGAAGGAATAGAAAAGGAAGAAAGAAGATATGTGATGACATGACAATTGCAGAAACAAGTGCAGTCTTGCTTTTAAAATTCCCTCCATCATTACATCACTCAACTGGGATTCAAGGTCCTAAATTGAACCAAATACCACGCAATGTTTATAAAGTCAGGTGAAGAAAAGCTCTGGCCCCTTCAGTTTTTGTAATGGGAGCCAGTAGTGGAAAGCTGGTATTAGGACTTCCTTCTTGCTAAGACTGTACACAGTGGAAAGTCAGCACAGAAAACAACTGTAATGTTTTTGGGTGATGAAGAGGGAGCCTTAGTCTGAAGCAGTCATTGAAAATTTTCATGAGGAACTGAAATGGGAATGTGATCCTTAAAACTAGTGGCAGCAAAGCCACTTTCCCAGAAAATTCAAATCCAAAGCCTGACCAAGTGTTAAAACCAGTTAAGAAATATTTATGTTGAGCAGAGACTGGTGTACTATGCCTTTAATCTGAGCCCTTGGAAGGCAGAGGCAGATGGATCTCTATCAGTTCAAAGTTAGCGTGGTCCAGAAGTGAGTTTCAAGCCAGCTAAAGGTACACGGAGAGACCCTGACTCAAAAAGAAAAGAAAAAAAAAAAAGCATGTCCTTTCATAGGAAACAAGAAGCATACAAAGAGTGTAAAGGCCACTTACTAGCAAGTTGAAGAAGAATCTCTTTTGTGGATTTTTTTTGTGGATTTTTTAAAAACTGTATTTTATGTATATGAATGCTCTACTTGCCTGTATCCCTGCACTACAGAAGAGGGCATCAGATCCCATTACAGATGGTTGTGAGCCACCATGTGGTTGCTGGGAATCGAACTCAGGACCTCTGGAAGAGCAGCCAGTGCTCTTAACCACTGCATCATCTCTCCAGCCCCGTCTTTTGTGAATTTTTTATTTTTTTTTTAATTTTATGCCAGGTATGATGGGAGGATTATTTGAGTTCACAAGTTCAAAACAAGCCTAGGCAGCAATAATGAGAACCTCACCTCATTTTTTTTTCATTTAAAAGTTATTTAAAACTCTGAATCTCAGGGTAGAGCTTAGTGGCAGACTACTTGTATGGCATGCCTATAGCCCTAGGTTCCAGCCCCAATACCACAATAAAAAAAAGGGGAAATCAGATGCATTGTGGGAAAAATAAATAGATTAAATAATATATCAATCAAAGTAGAGAACTGTCCTTGTTACAGTCCTTGGTAACCAAACTCCTCCTTCTCTTGAATCCCATAAGAGAAAGCCCTGAACAGTAATTCGGACCCTTGAGTATTGAGCAATAATTCGGACCCTTGAGTACTATTGCTCAGGTGGCCTGCTGTTAATCTCGACAATGTAGTCGAGATTAATCTCTAATCTGTAGTACCACTTGCTGTGAATAAAAAGTTACCTTGCAGCGGGACAGTAGTGGTGCACTCCTTTAATCCCAGCACTGAGGAGACAGAAACAGGTAGATATCTGTGAGTTCAAGGCCAGCCTGGAGGACAGGCTCCACAGCTGCAGAGAAACCCAGTCTCAGAAAAAAAAAAGTTACCTTGCTTCTTTTGCAAATCTGTGTCGGTCCTTATTTTCAATTCTTTGGATAAGAGGCCAAGAACCTGGAAATATTAAGCCCAGACCACTAGTAACACCAAGAAGATTAATTCTCATTCTGTTTCTCTCTTCCTCCCTCCTTCCTTCTGTGTCCTCTCCTTCCTTCTTTTAAAACTTTCTTCTCTTATTGCAATACTGGGCATGGGACTCAGTACTAAGCAAGTGTTCTACCACAGACCTGCAATCCCAGACTTTTCCCAAGTAAAATAACTATTCATTAGTGTGTGTGTGTGTGTGTGTGTGTGAGAGAGAGAGAGAGAGAGAGAGAGAGAGAGAGAGAGAGAGAGAGAAAGGACTGATGTGTGCCATGGTGTGCATGTGGAGGTCAGAGGACAGCTCTGTGGAGTTGGTTCTCTCCTTCCACCTTTATGTGCATTCTGGGGATTAAACTCAGGTTGCCAGGCTTTTGTGACAAGTGTCTTTATCCGCTGAGGCATCTTGTTGGCTCCCAAGATGTCTTAGTGTATACAACGAGAATGGAATATTTTGCAGAGGGAGCTAAGGGATTGAGAGGATCTGGTGATAGATTTGATGTAGAATGTAAAGGAAAGAGAGATACTATCATGGTTTAAATATGAAATATTCTCTTTAGGCTTGGAGATTAAGGATTTGTTTGCCAGCTAATGGGTTTTTGGGAATTGATTTGGTACTGGGTACCAATTGATATTAAATTAGTTATTTAATAAAATAATTCATTGATAGTATTATGGGAGATGGTAAGAAGTAGGAAGTGGGGCCTTGGTGGAGGAAGTAGGTCATTGTGATTGCACCCTGTTCTCTACTCCCTCATCTATCATGTTCCTGCCGTCATAATGTTCTGTTTCACCATGGGGCCAGAATCACCTGAGTCAAGGACTGTGGACTGGAAACTTTGAAATGATGAACTAAAATCATGTTTCTCACCTTGACATGATGTCATCTACACTAAGAATGAAATGATCAACTTTATTAAATGCTGCTAATTAATCCAGTAAAACTAAGATAGAGGAATATGCAAGAGGCCAGGTAGGGAGTGACACATGCCTTTAATTTCAGCTATTGGACTGCAAAAAGGAAGTTTGCAAATTTGAGGCCAGTCTGGGCGATTTAGTGAGGAGCGGCGATATCACTCAGTGGTAGAACACTTGCTTAGCATGCTTGAGTATTTAGGCTCAACCCCCAGGACTACAGTGAATAGATAAATAATTAAGCAAACAAAAAACAGTAAAGCTGGGCATGTGGTAATTTAAGAGGCTGAGGCAGGATCTCAAGTTCTAGGTCAGCTTGGGCTACAGAGCGAGTTTGAGGGGCCAGCCTAGACTATGAAGTGAGACCTGAACTCAAAAAATGGGGGAGGGGACTGGGGATGTAGCTCTGGAGCACTTGTTTAGCTTGTTCATTCACCAGCACTCGAGAAAAGGGAGCAAGAAGCAAATGAATAAGCAAATAACTAAGTAGAGAAAGAAAATTAAACAGAGGGTAGGAAGAAAATTTTGGAGATAAGATATAGGTTTATGGCATAGACTGTGGTGACTGTTTTAAGGATATATATGTGTCTCCTAACTCAGCAAGTTGCATACATTAAATATATACACGTTTTGGTATGTCTATGGTATCTCCATGAATTAGTTTAGATCAGCCCTGAAAACATACATATGAGTAACATTATACAGACTGACCAGGTTATATTTAGGAATATACACATTACATACATGCATACATACATACATACATATATACATATACATCTATATACACACACTTATAAATAACAATTAGTGAAAACAGAGGCCATGAATTGAAAGAGAACAAAGAGTATATGGGTGGTTTGGAGAGAGGAAAGGGAAGAGAGAAATAATATAATTATATTACAATCTACAAAATAAAAGAAAAAATAACTTAAAAATAAAAGAAAACCTTCCTAGAATTTAGGCTTGGTGATACAAACCTGTATTCCCCACACTTGAGAGATAGAGGCAGGAGAATCAGGAATTCATGGTCAAGTTTAGCTACATAGAAAGTTGAAGGCCTGCCCAGGCTACAGAGACTTTGTTGTTTTCATTTTTGTTTTTTAAGATAATACTCCCAGAAATTCAAAGCCTGAAACTAAATTTCAACCTACCTGAACATCAGTCAGCAAATTCAGAATGGGCAAAACCATGAAATTTTATATAGCACATCCATATAACAGAGACCACGCTGATTTAAAGGGCCAGAAACAAGGCAACATTAGCTGCTAAAGTGGTTTTTCCCTCTTTGGGTTGTTTGTATTTCTGCTGTTCGGTTTAATGTGGTATCATGAAGGAGGCCACAATTCAGTGAAAGGCCAATTTGTCTGGAGTACAGAGGGAGGAGGCAAACAATTCAAAACATCCTGATTCAAGTGTCTGCACAGACCTGCCAAACAATTGTTGTTACTGTTTTGAGACAGGGTCTTCTGTAGTCCAGACTGTCCTTAAACTTTGCAGGTAGCCCGGGATGACCTTGAATTCTTGATTCTTCTGCCTCCATCTTCCAAGTGTTAGGATTACAGACATGAACCACCATACTAGGCTCAGCCATTCGTTTTCATAGAAAAGCTCCAAGGTCCTTTCTGAGATGAGCAAACTGATGCCAAATAATTGATTCAAGGCAGTATAACCATTAAACAGAAGGATCAGAACTTGAATTCTTCTATTCTGATTCAACACCACTGTACTTCTCTCCATCCTGGACTTACTTGCTAAGTAAGGGATCTTGGGGAAATTGCTCCATCTCTCTGAGCTTTTCTTCTTTAGTAGAATAATGTTAACAACAGAGTATCTAATTTTCATAGGACTGCTATGGCAATCAAACACAGTAGTATAAGGGAAAATACTTTGCACCTACTGCTCTAACATAGCAGCTCATAATAATGTAGTATCATGATAAGGTCTGGGTTTTGCATCATCAACTACTGTACCCAGACAAGTTACAATATCTATTCCCCAGACCCTGAATTTTCACATCTCTAATCCCCCCTCTCTCTAATCAACACCTCCCAATCTGTGTTTAGCTATTGACTTTATTCAGTCTTTAAATACTTCCTGTGAACACTGATTTCCTATAGGCTGATTGAGGTCACAAAGATTTTCCTTCTAATTGACCCACATCTATCTAAAGCTATTCTTTTCTTTTCTTTTTGTAGTGCTAGGGATCAAACCCAGGGTATCACACAAGCTAGGCAAGCACTATATCCCTGGGCTTTAGTCTCAGCTTTAGGTTTTGCATTTTATTTGGATACAGGTCTTGCTAAATTGTCCAGGTTGTCCTTGAATTCACTCAGTAGCCCAGCCAGGCCTTGAACTGTCATCCTCTTGCCTCCATATTCTGAATAGCGTCATCAGGCTTGGCTTAGCATTTATTTATTTATTTATTTATTTATTGATTGATTGATTGTTTTTTGAGAAATTGCTTCATTCTGTAGCCTACGTTGGCCTAGAATTGGCTGTGGAGCCCAGACTAGCTTTTTAAAGTATGGCATAACTGGGTGTGGTGGAACATACCTGTAATCCTAGCACTCAGGAGCCTGAAGCAGAAGGATCATGATTGTTGCAATGAATTAAAACAAAACAAAATAAAACAAAACACTAATTTCTTCAGTCATACATATGTTTTAGGCAATCTTTGACTGGGAGGTATTGGCAACTTGAAAATCTCTGGAAGAAAATACAGGAACCAGTGGTGATGCTGCATGCCTTTAATTCCAGCAGTCCAGAGACAGGCAGGCAGATTTCTGTGAGTGAGTTTGAGGCCAGCCTGGTCTACATAGTTCCAGGACAGCTGGAGCTACGTAGTGAGACCCTGCATATCTATAAGAGAAAAAGAAACTACTGGAAGATGGGTGTAGTGGTCCACACAGGGTTTGTAATCTCAACCCTAGGAAACTTTTTGTTGTGGACATCAGGAGCATTTTTCCATGTGAAGAAAGCAATACAGTTCATTTTCTTTTAATAGCAAGGAAAAATACAGGAAGAAGAAAAGTTTGATGTGCTCCTAAGAGGATCAAGACAAGGACTACAATTCAAGGAAAAAAGGGAGGGGGTCCTCCATTTTAAACTGTGTTTTTATTTTAATCCTGGATCACTCAGGAAGCTATGCTGGCTAAAACTGGAATTTATTAAGAAGATTATACTGCACCTGGAGTTCACATCAAGTCATTTCCATCTTTTTGTGTCTATAGACTTAATTAGTTTCTAATGTTCTTTTTTCTAATTCAGTCTGAAATCTCATGGACTTCTGCATAAAACAAACACAGTGGTGGTGGTGGGGGCTGATGGTGGTGGTGGGAGGGATTGATGCTGTCTCTTATACACATCTAGATGTGTATAAGAGACAGGGTTGATGGTGGTGGTGCAGGTCTGTGGTCCCAGTGCTCAGGAGGCTGAGAAAGAAGGATTGCTGTGAGTTGAGCCTAGCTTGGGCTACAAAGCAAGATCTTGTCTCAAAAAATATTTAACAAACTAATTACAGGTACTTCTTTCTGCAGGGCCCAAAGCAAGGGCCAGACTCAGCTTCATTCTTGGGACTCTTTTAATTCGTTCTGGGATCTTATGCCATGCCAAACCTTGGGAAAATGTTGAAGACAGTCAATTACCTCCAAGATCTCAATGAGGAACATTGTTCATTTGGCATCTTTAGATTGGCAAGCTCTCTGTGGGTTCTGTGGCACACTTCATACACAGAAATTTCTTCTAATATTTGTAGCCTCAGCCCTAGCATTCTTGTCTACCCAGTGAATTAAGCCCTGACTCCTCTCTAGGGCCTCACCAAGAGGCTATGGGAAGCAAGACTCAGGTCCCAGCTGACTTCTCACTCACTTCATTCTATAACCCAGGGGACATTTCTTTTTTTTCCTTCAAGCCCAATTCTCCTCAACGTGCTTGGAAAAGAGAAATTGAAATATTTTACAAGCCATTTTTTTTTGTTATTGTTGTTTGTTGGTTTTGAGACAGGGTTTCTCCTGGCCTTCCTGGAACTTGCTTCATAGACACATTCATCTGCTTCTGCTTGTGGAGTGCTCCGATTAAAGGCGTGTGCTACCACTGCCTGGTGCTAATTTGTTTTTATCTTGACCGCATACTTCCCTAGAAGGCAATGAAGCAAAACTGCTGGAAAGGAAAAAAAAATCTTCTAAGATTTTATCATTATCCCATTTATTATTATTATTATTATTATTATTATTATTATTATTATTATTACCATTATTGTTGTTGTTGTAACACAATATCTGGAGATAGGCAAAGATTTTCAAAATTGGGCCAAAGAAATGCCAAGGAAAGATGGAAAAAAACTGATGAACTGGACTCCATTTAGATAAGGAACTTCTTTTTGTCAAAAGACATGACTGAGAGATTGAGAGGGCCTGGTGAGATGGTTCAGTGGATAAAGGCCCCTGCTACCAAGCTTCACCTACTGAGTTTGACCCTAATAACCCACATACATGGTAGAAGGAGGGAATTTGACCTCCACTCACACATGCACGAAAATTTTATTCAATAAAAATGTTATTTTAGGCCAGGTGGTGGTGGTGCACACCTTTAATCCCAGCACTTGGGAGGCAGAGGCCCGTGGATCTCTGTGAGTTCGAGGCCAGCCTGGTCTACAGAGTAAGTTCAGGAGAGCCAGGGCTACACAAAGAAACCCTGTCTTGAAACTTGCCCCTCACACAAAAAAAGTCATTTTAAAAAGAGAGAGACTTAAAAAAAGCCAGACATGATGCCTCATACTTGTAGTCTTAGCACTCAGAAGGCTGAGACAGGAGGATCTCAAGTCCGTGTCAGCCTGGGCTATGTAGTGAGTTTGAGGGACCCCTGCCTGGGTTATATAGCAAGATGTTATCTCAAAAAAATTTCCTATTTTGATGTATGAATACGATGTTTCAATAAAAAAATATCCCTAGGGGCTGGGCAGATGGCTCAGTGGATCTCATTGCTTGCTTTTTATTAGTGTGACAACAGGATTTTAGATCCCCAGCATCCATATACGTGCTGGATGGACATAGTAGCCTCCTAGCACTTTGGAGATGGAAGCAGGAGGGTCAGGAGTTCAAGGTAATTCTTGGTTACATAGCAAATTTGAGGGCAGCCTGGGACACATGAGTCCTGCGTTGAAAGCACCCAAATTATTTTCATAGCAACTGGAAGTGTAGCTCTGTGGTAGAGTATTTGTATACCATGTATATGGCCCTGAGTTTGAGCCCTAGAAACTCAATAAAACAAAACATATCCAGTAACTTAAAACATCAAATACTTATTACAATAAAAATTTGGATAGGGGGGCTGGAGAGATGGCTCAGAAGTTAAGAGCACTGACTGTTCTTCCAGAGGTCCTGAGTTCAATTCCCAGCACCCACATGGTAGCTCACAACCATCTGTAATGAGATCTGGTGCCCTCTTCTGTATACATAACAAATAAATAAATCTTTAAAAAAATTTGGATAGGTCACCATGCATGGTGGCGCACACCTTTGATCCCAGCACTCGGGAGGCAGAGACAGGTGGATCTCTGTGAGTTCGAGGCCAGCCTGGTCTACAAAGCAAGTTCCAGGACAGCCAGGACTACACAGAGAAACCCTGTCTCAAGAAATATTTTTGGATGCGTTCAAACATGTCTTGGCTGAATGTTTCTGTGTCAGAACACCTCACAGGACTACAGTCAAGTCAGTGAGAGGGAATGGTCCCATCTGAAATCTCTATGCAAGAGGGCACAATGTAATCAGGTGACAGTGATGCTTTGTGAACACGTTAGAAAGGTGGACACCATGACAGCTTCATTCATTAGCAACTCCAAACCAGAAACAGCTTAGATGTCTTTCAATGGTGGGATAAACAATCTGTGGTATGCTCACACAGTAGAGTAGAAGAGGATCAAGTAAAGGGAATTTTATGCCCTGTGTGTTTCAACTTAATGAAGTTCTGTAACAGACAAAACAAACAAACAAACAAACAAAAACCCAAACTGCTACTCTATGGTGAAAAAATAAATCCCAACAGTGGTTACTTGTAATGGTGGTAGAGAAGAATCCACTGGGAAGAGGTTTGGAGAAACTTTCTGTAAATTTCTATGTTTGGAGTTAAAATTTTTACTTTTTATGTTTATTTATTTTATGAGTGTTTTGCCTGCATGTATGTCTATGCAGCACGTACATTCCTGGTCCCTTCAGAGGTTACAAGATGACATCAGATCACCTGGAACTAGAGCTATGTCTGATTATCAGGCACCATGTAGGTCCTGGGAATTGAACTAGGTTTCTCTAGAAGAGTGTTCTTAACCACTGAGCCATCTCTCTGAACATGGTATTAGTTTCGAGACAGTGTGTCCATGTGTAGTTAGACTAAGTTGGAACTATCAGAATGATAGGAGGAATGCAGGAAACAGGCATGGGAATAGGACTGTAAAGCTGGGTTTTTACTCCCCCCTTGCTTCTTTTCTTTCTTTCTTTTGTCTATCTGTCTATCTATCTATCTATCTATCTATCTATCTATCTATCTATCTATTTATTATTTTTAGAGAGGTCTTGCTTTGTAACTCTGACTGGCCTGATGCTCATTGTATAATCCAAGCTGGTCTCAAACTAAAGACAACTGTCTTACTTTGTCCTCTTTATTCTTTCTTTTCTTTCCTTCATTTATTTCTTTTTTTTTTCAGTCTTGGAGTTGAATCCAGGGCTTTAAGCATGCTAGATAACACGTTTACCACCATATTTTCATTAAAAACACACAAACAAAACAAGTTTAAAAGAAAAAAAAAACAAGAAAGAAAATTTAAAAACAATTACTTGGGCTGGGGGTTTTACCTCAGTGGCAGAGTGCTTGTATAACTTACGTAAGTTCCTAGATTTGATCCACAAGACTATAATAAATAAATACAAATAATAAAAAAGTAAAAGGATTTAGCAATTATAGAAATATATTAACATGCTTAATCTCAATGGTGGTTTACTGGGCTTTTAAAAAAGTTTTTGTTGGGGCTGGAGAGGTGGCTCAGCGGTTAAGAGCACTGACTGTTCTTCTAGAGGTCCTGAGTTCAATTCCCAGCAACCACATGGTGGCTCACAACCATCTGTAATGAGATCTGGCGCCCTCTTCTGTATACATAATAAATAAATCTTTAAAAAAAAAAAGTTTTTGTTGCTTATATTATTTACACATAATACTAGGTTCCATGATGGTGTTTTCATACATAGGTGTAATGTATTTTGATCATACTCACTCTCCATTACCCCTGTGTCCCTAGTCCATGATTCCTTTCTGTTTCCCAACTAGTCTCCCTTCTACTTTCATGTCTTTATCTTTGTATTTTTGTTTTGTGTGTGTGTTTGGTGACCCACTGAGTTGCTTACATAAATATGAATAAGGAATGACTTACAGGAGTATGGGCACCCTACCAGAGGCTACACTACTGAAGAAAATGTCTTCTCCACCCAGTAACCATCAACTGTCTATAGGTTCTCAGGGAAGGGTTGGATGTCAAGATCCCCCTACCTTCCAGCAACTGTTAACTGCCTACACAGTCCTTTAAATGGTAAGAATGTAGCTAAATGTCCTATCTCTAACAATTATAGAAATATAGTAACATGCTTAATCTCAGAGATGGGTTCATGATCTTCTAAAAAAGTTTTTATTGCATGTATTAACTATTAATAGGTTTCACAATGACACATACATACATATATAATGTATGTTGATCATATTCACTCTGCATTACCCTCTCCCACTCCTGCTAATAAATGTTCTATATACTTTATATCTCATTTAGTTCTCAAACTAAATAGATATGATTCATGCTCACTATCCTTTTCCATTTTATTTTATTTTCAGGTGGTACTGGGGATAATTCAGAGCCTTGAACAGTGTTACTCAAGTACTTTACCACTGAGCCATAACCCCAGCATATCATGTTGTGAGGCTAAGGCTTAAACTATTAAATAATTTAGCCACCACCCATGGTAGTTGATAAATTTAACAGCAGAGACCACATTATTATTGTTGTTCTTTTTTGCTTTGTTCTTTTGAGACAGGGTTTCCTTGAGTAACAGCCCTGGCTGTTCTGGAACTTGCTCTGTAGACCAGGCTGGCCTTGAACTCATAGAGATCTGCCAGCCTCTGCCTCCTGAGTGCTGGGATTAAAGGTATGTGCCACCACACCTGGCCTTAAAGACTATATTCTTGACTGTTACCTATATTTTCTGTTTCTTTTTAAAAACATTTATTTATATATATTTTATGTATACAAGTGTTTTGCCTGCATGTGTGCATGTATGTCATATGTGTATCTGATTCCTGTGGAGGCCATAAGATCCCTCTGGAATTGAGTTACAAATAGTTTTGAGCCACCATGTAGGTGCTAGAACTCCAACCTGCAAGAGCATCAGCCAGTGTTCTCCTCTGAGTCATCTTTCTAGTCCCTGAATACAGGGACTGTTTTTTGATGAACTCCATGAACTAGTGTCTGAACCTCATGGAGTGAGTGGTTTCAGACACAATATGAGAGCTAATTTTATAAGGAACTCTATGAGACACAGGAGGACAATAGGTGATATTTAGAACATAGGAGATAGAGCTTATATCCAATTGTGTGTAGAGCACAGTATAACTTCAACATCTTAAAGGCTCAACTAACAGGCTCAGCTTGTAAAGGCTAGGCTCACAACCAAAAACATTGGAAGGACATATTTAAGCCTTGACATACATGTTAGTTATTGGCCTCTGTTCTCAGGTAAATTGTATTCCCCCAAAGGAAAGATAATTTCTTCTGGAGCCATCTTGAGTGACCATGGCCCAGGAACACAGATTTAGGTTAGCCCAAATTCCATGTTCCAATGTGGAAGCACTTTCAGAGAGTTTTAGAATCTTACAGTCCAAAGATAGTCACAAATCAAGGCAAGTTTAAAATACATTGATGGGTACATCAGAAAAGTAGTTACAGCCAGATGGGAGAAGTTTTCCTATAAGCCCAAGATGCAATCTAGACATTTTTAGCTTTTGAGTTGGTAGAAGCTGGTGGTCTGGTAAGTTAATAGATTTCAAAAGGTTTTTATCTTTTAGTCACAGGATGTTAGTTCCAACACAGAGCTGGGCAAGAAATGGCTGTTCTGGGGCCTAAAGCTAGCCTGAGATAAGGTAATTAGCTTCTGGCCCTGCAACATTCTAATCTCTCCACAGTACCTCAGCTCTAATGAGTCAGGCATTCTCTGCCTTTCCAGGAGTTTTTGTTCACAGTTACCATATTTAGGTATAAGGTCTGGGCAGATGTAATCAAGTTAATATAGCCCTCACTCTTTTGCATGCTATGTCATTAAGCAATTCAGGGGACAGTCAGAACCCTGATGACCCAAATACTTGACATTCTGCCTCTGGAGATTCCTGAAAGGTATGCTGAAAGGAGCACACTCTTTGTAACTGCACCTTCCTTTGTTTTTTTGTTTTTGTTTTTGTTTTTTCAAATATAACTTCATGCCTAGTAAAGTGGAATTTAAAACATTGTCTTAATGCCTTTGAAGTCTAGAAATGCAGATTTGTGACTCACTGTAGATTTCTTATCCAGAAAAACCATTTGGCCAGTTCCCTTACTTATGTAATCAGAGGACAGCAAGGTCCTCATAGTCAAAAATTACAAGATGTCTCCTCTCCTCTCCCCTCTCATTTTCTTTGTTTTAGTGATTTTATTTAGGGCTCAGGAGTTTGGAAGGAGTCGTAGAGCAATTTGCAGAAGACAAGGGGCTTTTCAGAATGAAGCAATGAAATCTCTTGATATTCCCCAAACAGAAACTACCCCAAAGGCAGCAAGAATCTGTACTGCTTATATGATGGGCTCAACCCTTGAGCCTAAGGGTCAGTTCTAAGGCTTAAAAACCAGAGACTAAACTTGCCAGGCACTGTGGTGTTTTGAGAATCTATAGCAGATAACTGTTCACTTAAGTAATCTAGCCTCTTGTATCATGCAGTACCAGTGACAGAGGGCAAAAGCAGCAGCTGGGTTACTGGACTGAGTAGATTCTCTCACCAGATTTTATAAAGACCTCCTAGAGTTTACAGCTTGTAAACAAGACTCACCACTTTGGAATGAGTAAGTGCCTAGAGTTTATCTTCTGGAGAACAGAGACCTCCAAAGAGAGACTGCTCCCCATTACTAAAAGCGATTAAGCCTGGAATGTAGCTCAGTTACTTGGTAGAGTGCCTGCATAGCATGCATGAAGCCTTGTGTTAGATGCCCAGCACCTCATAAACCCAGTGTGGTAGTGCTTACTTGTATTACCAGCACTTAGGATGTAGATAAAAGGATTGCCTCTACATTCAAAGTCATCCTTGGCTGCAATTGCATGATTGAGTCCTTGTCTCAGGAAATGAAAAGCAGTTGGGGCATGAGAGTGTAGCTCAGTGCTACAGTTATCTACTCTATACATTCTTTCCCATCCAAATTCTTGGGAATAAGAAACTAACCCAGCTACCTACTCTGGTCCCATCAGTGGTGGCTTGAGAAATGGCCCATTTCCCACTGTGTGGGTCTTGGGAACCCTGTGTGAGAAGTGAACACAGGGAAGGGCAATTAAAAACAATGAAGCATCTCTCCAACCCAGCTTTATACATTGGATTTCACAATGTAATATTACTACAATGTCATATATAATCAATGTTTGATAAAATTTGTGATATCAAGTGTTTACCACTAATAAGTGAATCTTTTCCCCCATGGGAAAATTAAAGCACTGACTATATCTAAGCATGTATCTTATTTCTCAATCAAGGGATCTAATGGCTATTCTGCATTTCCAAATCTATTGCTGCTGGAAGTGTCTTTAATATTGCTGTTTTGTTTGTCCTTGGGAAACAAATCTCAGGAAGCAGAGAGACTTAGCTTTTCCCCCACTGGGGATAGGAATTGAGTTCAGGGCCTCAGCCATGCTGGGCTCTAACACTGAGATGAAGTGGAAGATTACTTCAATAGTTACATCTCTACCCTGAGACATGTCAGATGGCAAGATCTACGTTCTGGAAGATAACACACTAACTAAAAGAGACATAATTAGGTCCCTTTCCATCATCTCTGGCCACCTCCAGACCTTCATGGGATATTGAGAGGCATCCAACTATTGGCCCCAGATAGTAAACAGAGGTACTGGTTTTCATCACATTGTGTGTGCATGTACTTACTTACCATGGACCACTGTACTACATTAGGTGACAGTTGTAATCTCTGAGAAAAATGCAGCAATGGTGGACAAGTAAAATCTCCAGATCTTACTCCAGTATGAGGAGTTTACTAGAGCACTTACTCCATTATTCTAGTATACTTGAGCAAAAATTAGTCTAAAATTGATGGTTCTATCCAGTTTATAGTCTAAACTAGAGACTAAATAGTTGTGCTTCTTGACTCTTCCCTTCGTGCTCATGACTTTGGTTCTGCTTCCCCATCTTACCACACAGTTTATGAGTGAAAGCAAAGAAAAATGGTGATCAGTTAGGAAAAGAGATCATTGGTAGAGTATTTGTTCATCCCCAGAACTAAAACAACAAAACAGCAAAAACCCCAGTGATTTTTAAACATGAGACATTTTCTCACTACCCTCCCACACCTAGAGGATATTAAGAAATACCTGCAGGCAGTTTTTTATTATCATAACTATGTGTGCACATGTGCAAGTGTATGTGGGTGCTGCTAGCATCTTCTTGAAAAGACCAGAGATGTTACTAAACATTCTATTACACAGGATAGCTCCCATAACAAAAAGCTAGCATGTAACTGAAGTGGAGAAAGCCTGGATTAAGGGTTTTAGAGCAGCATCTCTCCCTCCCCCCTCTCTCTGACACCCTCATAATTTCAAGTCTTTGGGACTCTATTCATGTTCCTATTTAGTCCCAATCTACTACACTATTGAATAATGTATAGATGTGGGTGTTTCTATTCTATCTGCAAATGAGAAAAGGTTAAGTAGAGAAAAAGGTTCAAAGCAATGAGGTGAAGATTGCCAACAGAGCCAGGTGTGGAGGTGCATGCCTGTAACCTCAGTACTTTGAGGTGGAGGCAAGAGAACCAGGAGTTCGAGGCCATACTTGGCTAGATGGAGAGTTCAGGGCCAGCCTGAGACTCTATCTCAAAAAAAAATAAAATAAAAACAACAACAATAAAACAAACAACCTTCAAAGCGAATAGAGATATCCCAGAAGAGAGAGCTGTCATTCTCCAAGTATTTTTTTTCTCCTAATACAGCTCTATCCCCAAGAGAGTGATTAAATTGTGTGTCCTGAAATCTCATCACAAAAATCTCCATGTTGGGAGTAGTTGGGATTATGAAAAACCTGAAGTTCTCCCTCTGAAAGAGAAGGGCCAGGATACAGGTCAGTGGTACAGCACTTGCTTAGCATACATGAGTCCCTAGGTTCCATGTTCAGTGTAAAAAAAGTATACATTGTAGAGTGACTGAATGACACCAAGTAACATAGATCATCTCATATATTATTTTTTTTTGAGACAGAGTCTCACTATAGAGATATGGAACTCGTGGAGGTTCTCCTCACAATGGAGGTTCTCCTCACTGCTGAGATTAAAGGCATGTGTCACCATGACTGGCTCATATACTATTTTTAATTGAGAATATTTAATATATATACTTTCAGCAATTATAAAGAATCTATTGCTATTAGCTATAGCCAACCGTGTTATATAATAAGTCCTGAGAGCTTAATTTTCCTAACTAAAGTTTTGTTGTTTGTTAAATTAAGAAAACTTAATATTTGACTCTACTTTTTGTTGTTGTGTTGTTTTCTTTGTTTGTTTGTCTTTTGGTTTTTCAAGACAAGAGTTTCTCTGTGCAGTCCTGGCTGTCCTGAAACTTGCTCTGTAGACCAGGCTGGCCTCAAACTCACAGAGATCCCTCTGCCTCTGCCTCCTGGGAGAGGATCAAAGATGTGCACCAGCACTGCCTAGATGTGGAGGTGGTTTTCTTTTTCCACTTTTATGTGAGTGCAGGAGATCAAATACAGTTTGGGTGGCAAGTACCTTTACCTACTGAGCCAACCTTGCCTCTGCTTTTTAAGTTCCACATATAAGTGAGATCGTGTGGTTATGAGCTTGGCTTATTTGACTTAATTCTATGTTCTCCAACTTCTACCTCACTACTCATAAATGACAACATTTCTTTCTTTCCCTGTGCTGGGGATAGCATCTGGGGCCTCTTATACACTACTAGGCAAGCACTTTAGCCCTCAGCTATATCCTCAGCCCTAGGATTGCCTTTATTTTTTTTTCATTTATTTTACTTTTGCTGTAGTGTTGGGTATGAAGCTCAGAACTTTAGGCATGAAACACTGTACCTCTGAACTGCAGTCCTAGCCTTTGATTTCCTTCTCTATATGGCTTGATAATATTCATTGTTTTTATGCACTACACTGACTTTGTTGTCTCATTTAGGCTTTCTATTGCTGTGATAAAGCATCCATGACCAAAAGCAACTTGGAGAAGAAAGGGTTTATTTCACCTTATAATTCTCAGGTCACTTTCCATTCCTGAGAGAAGTCAGAGGAAGAACTCAAAGAAGGAACTTGGAGGCAGGAACTAAGCAGAGGCTATGGAGAGGTGCTGCTTACTGGCTTGCTCTTCGTGACATGCTCAGCCTGCTTTCTTATGCAGCCTAGGACAATCAGCCCAGAGATGGATTGACCCACAGTTAGCTGGGCTCTCCCACATCAATCACCAATCAAGAAAATGTCTTGTAAGTTTGCCTACAGGTCAATGTGATGGAGGTATTTTCTCAATTGAATTTCCTTCTTCCCAGCTTGTGTCAAATTGACATTAAAAACTGGGCAACACAACTACTCATTCATTGATAGACACAGATTGATTCCATATCTTGGCTATTGTGAATAGTACCATAGTAAACATATAGATATAGTGATTCAATTTACTTTGGTTATATACCCACAATATTTTTGCCCTTCCTGCCCTTTAAGACTATGGATAGTGCAATGTTTGTAGGGATATTCTTGGGTGTGATATAGAAGGAATTTGTATCCTGCTTTGTGGGTCCATCTCAGGATAGAAAGCAAAGCCTGGGAGAACAGGAGCTATTACAAGAAATCCTTAAAAAAATGACCACATCAATGACAAGCACCAATATAACACAGGGTTTGACACTATAAAGGAACAATGTGGGAATAGGTAACGGATTGTTGAATGCTAATCTGTATGGCTTGATACCAAGGAATTAATACCTTTGCTCCCAGGGGTCAACAGTATATAATGGCTCAATAATGTAGCTGGAGGAACATCAAGAGAAATTAAGAGGTTATTTTCTTTCTCCAAGGAATGGGGAAGCTAGTTAGAGCCCAAAGTTATTGCAAATAGTAGACAATAAAGAAAGATACAACATAGTTGGGTATGATGAGCCTTGTCTACAATACCAGCACGTAGGAGGTGGGAATCAGGGGGATTAGGAGTTCAAGGTTATTCTCAAATACATAGTTACTTCAAGAACAGCCTGAACTACATAAGACTCTATCTCACTTATCCCTTCCTTCAAAAGCAACAAAATGTCTAAAAGCATGGACTAAACTAACCGGGTTCAAATTCTAGCTCTACTACTTACTTGCTGAGTTATATTGGGCAAGGTATTTAAACTCTTTGTGCCTTGGTTTACAAATTTGAAAAATGGTGTTAAGACTGATACTTATGATTCAGTGGATTCATATAAAGCACACAGGAAATGCTATTTAATTGCTAGCTGTTATTATTATAATATACCTGAGTGAGTAGACTATGATTTATCTCTGCTATGCAAAAGATGTTTCCCAAGAATGCCTTGCTTGTGTGGTGCTGTGGAGGGAATGGACCCCAGGGCCTGATCTTTTGAAGAGAATGGTCAGTTGTTTCAGCAACCATAGTTCAGGCTTAGGAGCTCTGTGGATAGTGTGACACTTCATAGTTACAGAGAAGCAACGTGGGCTTATTCATTTATAGTTTCCAAGAGTCAGGTGCCAAAGCAGTGCCCTGACATATGTGGTGGACAAACGTGGAAACATTGTATCTTTTGTTTGTTTGTTTATTTTTCGAGACGGTTTCTCTGTGTAGCCTTGGCGGAACTTGCTCTGTAGACCAGGCTGGATTTGAACTCACAGAGATCCACCTCCCTCTGCCTCCTGAGTTCTGGGATTAAAGGCGTGTGCCGCCACCACCGCCCGGCTGAAACACTGTATCACCACTGCTGACTGAAACACTGTATCTTTGAAGAGAAGACCAGACAATATAACAAGATTAGAGAAACTGCACTGTTGCATGTGTCTAAGTAAGTCACTGAGCTGAAAGGAGCTGTGCTGGGGAGGGAGGTGGACATTAATAGTCCCTAGATGATCTGAGTGAGAATCCTCCCGATTTTTAGGCTTGCTTACAGAAAAGGTCATCCAGAAACTCATGCCCTTAGAGTTACGGTCTTACCTAATGTGTGACTGGATAAGAAATACATTTCATGCCCTTTATCAGGATACTAACATTTAATAGAACATATGTGTGGTTCAATATTACTTTGAGATATAAATAGTTCTTTCCCTATATTTTTCTCTACCTCTCCCATAGTCTGTTTTGTGATATCTCAAGGGAGGAGATGGCAAGGCAGGAAAACAAATAATATAGGGATATGCCTTGAGATGCTGACATCTAAAACTGATTCCACGTGGCTATGGTGGCACCTCTTGGGATCAGGAATTTAAGGTCATTGTTGGCTACATAGTGAGTTCAAGGTCAGCCTGAGTACACAAGACCTTGTTTCAGACATCCTCCCTGGAAAAAAAATCCACCAAAAGTAATTCCAGTGAAAATTTTTGTGGTTTCTTGGCAGTAGTGCTTCCAAAAATAACTGGGTTATTAGATGTTTTTATGAGATAATATAAAGTCAAATTAGAAGTGGTTAATAATTATTCAAATTTTATGATAGATGAATGGGAATATCACAATTGCCACTTGACAGTGGAAACCAGTGGGCAGAAAGGGAACATATATATTCTAACATATACTGGTGATTAACTATAATTGCTTACTCTCATTTCTGCCTACAATGGCATTTGTGCTTAACTCTGGACAGCACATGTATCAGTAGTAGGTCTACAAGGGGCTGACGATAAGGCTTAACAGTTAAGAGCACTTGCTGCTCTTGCAGAGGACCTGGGTTTGGTTCACCAGTACCCACATGACAGCTTACAACTATTTGTAACTCCTGTTTCAGGTAATCCAATACCCTCTTCTGACCACTTTGGGCACCAGGCACACATTTGGTACACATGCATACATGAAAGTAAAACACTCATACACTTAAAAATTCTTCAAAATTACTTGTAAAAAAGCATTAAATAAAAATATTAAAAAATTTTGAAGCATTTCTACATTGAGAAGGATCTGTACTTGGATGGGAACAGATTCATTTATCTCATTTTTCAAGTTTCTAAAGCTGTATGTGTTTGTGTCACAATGCTTAGTAATTACTGAACAAGTAGTCAAAGACAGACTACTTGGAAGAATTTGCATCAGAGCAGGTTGAAGGGCTAGCATTCCTAAGTGTTGTTCTGTGTTGATTGTATCATCAAGCTCAGGGAAGGCAGAGAGGCCACAAGCAAGGCTGATTTTTGTGGCAGTAGTAGGACTAGTCAATACAGAGAAGTAAAAAGGTGGCCACAGTTTCTAGTTACTGTCTCATGGGAGTAAGGACAGATTAAGACTTGAAATAAGTTGGTATTCTTTGAAACTGCTGCTTGATGTTTGTTTGGCTACCCTTCACTTCAGCAAGTCATGTCTGTTTTCTCCTCCTTGAGCCTCAGTTTCCTCCTTCGTCAAGGCAGGATTGTTATGTATTACAGAAACAATTCCTCACTGTGACTCATACAGCATATGGAACACTTCTTAAAGCCACTGAGCTGAGGCTAACATGCAAAGAAAGCTTGAAGAAGACAGCACTCACTAATTCGAGGAATTGGGAGTTTTTCAGGGAAGTGGATAATGGGAGATAAGAGTTAGCATCTGGGAAAAAGTATTTTTCCCTTGCTAGCAGTCCAAGCCCTGCAGAGTAGCAAGCGGGCGGGGCCAGGCTTCTGAAGGGGTTGCTATGATACCGAGGGGCCAGAGGAGGTTAACTGAACCCTTAAACCATTGCTCCCTCCCCCACCCGTCATCACAGGGCCATTGGCCATTGTTCCCCACAAAATGGCGTCGGCAATCCCCCTCCCTGTCTGAGGCCTATGTATGGCTGAGGATGGGAGTGGGACAAGAGGAGGGAACAAAAACTACAATTCCCAGGGTACACTGCACCCGCCTGTGAGGCACAGGCCACGTGCCTAGGCCTAGCGGTTACACGCTGTCAAAAATCGGTTAGCTCCCTTTCCCATCCCTGCTTTGGTTGTTGCCCCCCCTCCCCCGCGCGTACTAGGGTCCTGGGGGCGGGGGGGCGGCGGTGGTATATGCCGTGGCCGTTGCCCTTGCAACATAACCAGAAGACAGGTATTTGTAAATGTGTGCTTCGACTTCTAATCCCGAAGCCGGCAGGTATCGGTCTCGCGAGATATACCGGGAACTGGAAAAAGTGAGTAAGGGGTGGCGGTTGAAAAGGTACTGGTGGATACAAAGTATCTGTAGAGCTGGT
>LZPO01097117.1:248490-269246 GCA_001675575.1 Neotoma lepida
AACTCTTCCAATTTCCTCCCTCCCTTTCAAATTCATGCCCTCTTATTTTGTATTATTACATCTATAAATAGATAAATGTAATCTTCTAAGTCTATTTGTATTGTTTATATGCACATATATATTAATATCTTTAAACTTATGCCATCTGGTGTTATCATTGTTCAGATTTGATACTTGTTTAAGAATTCACATTGTTGAGATTTTATGGGTGTAGCCTCCCTGTCATATATAGAAGACTCAATTTTGTACCACCTTTCTAGTTCTCTGACTTTTCCAATCTTTCTGCCCCTCAGTGATGTTCTCTGAGCTTTCAGTGTAAAGGTTAGGTTATAGATATATTAACTGGGGCTGGGCACCCCAAAGTCAGTTCTCTATATTTTGACTAGTCTGCTTTCTGTAATCATCTCCATCTGCTGCAAAAAGAAGCTTATTTGATGAGGGATAAGAGCTACACCTCCTCTTAAGAAGGGCTTAGGGTTCTGGATCTATGCCTCCTCTATCTTTCTTTTAGGTGGTTTCACACAAAGTTGCCTAGGCTACCCTCAAATTCCTGGGCTCAAGTGACTCCAACTCTAACATTCCAAGTAACTGAGACTTCAAGACCTTATCAGGCTTCGAAGCCCTCTTTTATGTTAAGTATTTTAAAATAATAAAAAATACTTTTAAGTGTATTTTGTTTAAAAGAAGATATTTAATATTGAACTGCTGAAACTCAAAGGATATCAGTTAGTATTGTCAGTGAGGGGTTCACCCTGGTGTGTGTTGGGAATTAGTCTCTAAAGAACAAGTTAATGGTTGGCTTGTCATAGTTCAGTAGTTAATTTCATCTTTTGTCAGTGTCCATAGGTAGTCAGGTCTATGAAAAGACCGACTTTTTCTTACTTAGACTTCGAAATGTAGGACACAAGCTTATTGTTTTAGAAAAAGGAATATAGTTACAATAGCCTATGTGAACTGTATGCTAGATAGATGGGAAGCTAAATTATAGTAGGAAGCTATATTGGTGAACATAGGCAGAACAAAAGAATTAGATGCTCCTGCATGTCCTCCTAGTAAGGCAATAGAGTGAACAAATGAAGTGGATGCCCAGATCCCTACAAGATGATGACATATTTGTTCAACTGATTTGCAAGATAGTGACTCTGGTTCTGCATATGGCTTATTCCCCTGTTGACATATCTTTGGGGAGTTGTGGTGGAAAGCACCAAATCCAGGGATTCACAGCATGCTAGGCAAATGGTGTACCACCACACTATGGCCCTAGTTCCTCAACATGTATCTTTACTACCATTCATAAAGCACCTTTATTAATGCCATTCTTGTCTCAAAAGTTTAATGTGGTTATAAGGTTGTAACTATTATAGCCCAGTTTCTTGCATGATACTTTGATACTATGAATGATTACTACCTTGGCATATGTTTATTTTATTTAGCTTTAGTTATAGCTTACACCAGTTTGCCAATGGGAAGTAATTTGTGAGTGAGTTGTCTTCAGTCACTGCTGTGAATCCTCTTCTGAGAGGTAGATGATAAATTAAAATTTGCTTGGGATTCAGAGTTCTGCTTTCAGTGCTACCTTTGCAGTTTATATTCCTTAGGCAAACCAAGAAGCTTAACATTTTGTAGCCTTTTAAAAACTTTTCTATTAAAGAAAAATAGAAATAGTATTCTGGATGCATGAAAAATATTAGGACTTTGAGCGTAGCTCTGAGTATGATACTAGAGGACTTACCTCATTTATTCAAGTTTCTGGGTTTAATTCCCAACATAGAAGGGAAAAAGAAGAAATCACATGGCAAGTGAGGATCTACTACTCAGCTTAAGAAATGAAACATACACCTGGCGTGGTGGCGCATGCCTTTAATCCCAGCACTTGGGAGGCAGAGGCAGGTGGATCTCTGTGAGTTCGAGGCCAGCCTGGTATACAGAGTGAGTTCTAGGACAGCCAGGGCTACACAGAGAGACCCCATCTCGAAAAACCAAAAGAAAAAAAAAGAAAAAAGAAATGAAACACAGAGATAATGCTTGTAAGGCTTGGAATATGTTTGAGTATTTAATAAGCAATAATGGTAAAATGCTGAGGAAGTTCATGTTCAGGAACGTTCATTGAGCTGGACATGGTAGTAGTAGTGCCTTTAATCTCATCACTTAGGAAGTGGAGGCTGTATAAAGGGTTTGTGGCCAGCCTACGCTATAAAAAAACTAAAAAAAAAAAAAAGCAGTGATAAGATACTTGGTAGGAAAGTACTATTTTGAAACCTTTGTAGTATTTATCCTTACCTGAACAAGTTATTTTATGTAGCTTTTATATCATTGTTATTTCTTTTACATTTGTAGAAATAAATCCATGTAAACTGATCTAGTTTTGTAGATCATTGCTGATGTTTACATTAAGAGAGTGAGATTATAAGACCATAGTTTACCTGTCAGAAAAGAAATGTTCCTAATCTTGGATGTGACTCATGGCATAGAGTTCACTGGGATGAGGCAATGCATGGCTGTGGGAGCAGCTCCTGTGCTTGGTGCCCCAAGGCAGATTAGGAAGCAGAGAAAGGAGAAATGACTGATTCTCAGCTGGCTTTTTCTTTTTTCCCTTTTTATCTAGTGTGCACCCTAGCCAATGGAATGGTGTACCCACATCCAGGTTAGGTTTTAACTTGCTCAGCTAATTTTTCCTTAGAAACACCCTTACGCAGGGGTGTGGTTCATTGATGCCTATGTGTGTTTAATCTGATCAACCTTACAATCAAAATTAACCATTGTAATTCATCTCTTGTCAATTTGACATCCAAACACATCACTTTTAAACCACAGTACTTCAAAGTCGCATGTTTAGTAATGTAAAATATGTTTAGTCCCTTGCTAAGAATCTCCAAAATCTTAACATATTGTCCAATAAAGCCCAAAGTACAGTCTCTTCAGAGACTCAAATCAGTCTCTTAACTGTGACCTCCTGTAAAGTAAAAAAAAAAAAATGCAAATTATATAGTTCCAACATACAGTGTCACCTGTCAAGCATTCCAATTCTAAAAGGAATATAATAAGAAAAGATCAGACCAAAGCAAGACCAAAACCTAGTAAGGCAAATACCAAACCCTGTAATTCTGTATCTGGTATTCAGGGCTCATGGTTGCTTCATCTGGGTTCTAACAGGCTTGGGTAGCTCTGATTCAACTCAGTAGCTTGCAGCATTCATAGCTTCTTAGTAGAGGTTGCATGGCTCTGGCATCTCCAGTCCCTATTGAAATGTAGGCTTCACCTTCCCAGTTTCATGAACAGCCTGATCAAGAGCTCCAGGCAGAACACCTGACACTGCTATGAGTTTCCTGGTATCAGCAGCTGTCTGGAGCCAAGGCCTCCCCAACATTGCAACTCTTGCATTTTGCATGCCTACAAAACCAGCTACCATGTAGAAAATACCAAGATCCTACTGGGACAACAGCTTCAGTAAACTGTGTGTATCTTCAGGCTGCACCTGGGAAAACAATTCCCTATGTAGCACTGCTAGAGCAGAGTGCCCTGGAGGCAGTCTTTGTTCAGTCACTCTTTCTTAAAAATATGTTCCTTATCTTGAATAAAATACCTATGGTGATTAGTCATCTTGCTGCTAGTCTATAGCTCAGAAAAGGTTTTGTGTATATTTTTACTATTCTACATATTGAAATTGGTTAAATATTTAGCAACATTTATAGAAAGATAGTATTTTTAATATACTGTGAAGTAGGTGAATTCTATTTGTTTAATTTGAATTTTACATATATTTACTATCCATATAAATGAGTAAGTATAACACTAAAACTTGATGCTTGTTGCTTTTTTTTTAGTGGTCTTACTTTGGAACAGCAATATTTATGGCTCATTTCCATAGACTAGATTATTTATTTTTTTAAAGTAGAATCTCCCCATATACCCTGGGCTGGCCTCAGAATTTAGCGTTCTTTTGCCTAAGCCTTCTCAGCGCTGGGATTACTAGCATGTAGCACCATAACCAGCCTTTAGATTAGCATTTTAATGGCTCTATGCTAACTCCATTAACTATTACTACTCTCTAGTTTGCCTTTCTTGCACCAAGAACTCTCCACATTGAGGATGGGTGGAAGTTATTCTATCAAAATCATTACCATTAATATAATAGTGTCTGTGTGTCTCAGTATGATCAAAGGAGGATTACAATAGTAGCTGAAAGCTCTACTGTAAGTACTTCCTTCTGAGTTTTGGCGCTAGTTTAACACACTTTAACACACTTACTTTATTTATTTAACACACTTACTTTATGTCCCCTGAATCAGAAGTAGAAATTTGAAGGTACTGACCCTGCCTTTTTAGTGGACTTTCTCTCTGGTAATGTGTCTGGGACAGCAGTTACAGTTTTATAAAGTTGTTTACTCCTAGTTGTGATTACCTTTGATATTTAGGGGCAAATTATGAAGTAGAGTAATTGAGTTTGACACAAGAAGTACTTATATTCTACAAATTTAATCAGAAAGCTTAAAATATATTAATTTTTCTTTAGAGTGTCTGATCTTCTAAATGATATGGATGATAACTAATTACAGAACCATTTAGGACATATTAATAGGAAAACTTAATATTTTACTTGTTTCTGTTTATCTTCTGTGCTTAGCATTCCTTGCTTTTGTTAAGTCTCTTAACTATTTCTGATTTTTTTTTGAGGTAGGATATTATGTAGCCCAGGTTGGCCTTGAACTCCTGAATAACCTGTCTCATCCTCCCAAGCTGGAATGACAGGTTTGCACCACCATACACAGGGTTTTTGAACACTGGTTGATTTTTAGTCTACAGATTGGGCAAATCTTTCGATCTTTAGATTTTGCAGTTTAGGAGGACAGGAAGCAGAGTCTTCCTTGGTGTCTAATAACATCTTAGTACAGAGCTAGCTCTTGGGGAAACACTTCTGTATCTCCATCATTCGTAATATTGTAGTAGATGTTAAGGCATCTAGTGCCCGTCTTAGTAAATTAAGGACCTCTAATAGGGCAATTGAGTATGAGGAGAAGTAGTCACATGGATAATCAAGTAGAAGTAGTACCCTAAGTAGATATCTAAGGAAACAAATGTAGAAGTTCTGGCAGATAACTAGACACACAAGCAAAAAGAATTATACCTGCACATGACTTCTTATTTTCAGTGCTAAAACCTAAAAAATAAAGGACTACAGACAAATAAGGAAAAAGACTTCAAAACCCAAGAATCTCCAGCCAGTCTAGATATCACTTGTCTGCAAGGTGAAACATAGTTATGTACTTACAAAGACTATAGTGTAATTATTCAACAGTTAAAAGAAGATTGATCTAGATAACCAACACATGTAGTCATTGGGTGAACAAAATATCAGCAAAAGTTTAAAAAAGGCTCAGTAGTTTACACAAGACTCTGAGTTTCATCCCCAGCACTACAAAAAGTACTAAGCAAAGACTTTGTAGCTAAAAGGGAGTAAATTTGGAGGGAAACATAACAATGTATTACTTTTAGTTCTAGACAAGTTTAATAAAACTTAAGTGTTGGAGGAGCAGCAGTAGTATGAGAGTGGATAGATAGTGTGGGGTTGATGTGACTCAGTACTTTTAATTATTTACTGTAGTGACTGTGGGGTTTAGAGACAGGGGGAACAAATTGATACTTTACTTTCTTTTTGTTTGTTTTTAAAAGATATATTTATTTTCATTTTATGTGTATGGATGTTTTACCTGCATGTATGTCTCTGCACATGTGTGCTTGGTGCCCATGGAAGTCAGAAGAGGGTATTGGATCCTCTGGAACTGAAGTTACAGATGGTTGTGTGTTGCCTTGTGAGTGCTGGGAATTGAGCCCAAGTTCTCTGGAAGAACATTCATTGCTCTTAACCACTGAGCCACCTCTTCAACCATATACCATACTTACAGAGAAATATGTTTTGATTTTTGGGTGTCAAAGGAGGCAAGCCATTAGTAAAAAGGAAAAAAAATGCAATATGTTCCTATTTATTGATAGAAAGGATGAAAAACTAAGTAAAAAATAGTGGTCATAAGATAACAGAAGTAAGTATATTATTTGCTTTACCAAATGTGAACATGCTGTATTTCCATATTTAAATAACTGGGCATAGTGGCTCATGTCTTTAATACCTATACTTGGAGACAGGGGCAGGTGGATCCTTGTGAGTTTGAGACCATCCAGGGCTAAATAATGAGACCAAGTCTCAAAAACAAAACAAAATAACACACACACACACACACACACACACACACACATTCAGTACTATTAGAGGGTGTTAAAACCCACATTTATTGCTTATTCAAAACTTAAATCGGTGATAGGAAAAAGTTAAGATATAAACAACCAAAGAGAATCAAGAATATAAATGTTTGTTAAAGACAGGAAATTAAGGTTAAATATTGGACATGATATTATGAAATTATACTTAATAGATTATAAAGATCAAATTATACTTAATAGATTATAAAGATCAATTAAAAGCCCATAACTTATGTTTTGAAGGCACTTGGGAGGCTAAGGCAGGAGAATCATGAGTTTGAGGCTAGCCTTTGCTATATAGTAGTATAGTAGGATCCTGCCTTAAACAGTGTCAATAACAGCAACAACAAAAGTTTTGAAATGTTAATATTGATACACTGTTGTTGAAGACTCAGTGGTAGAGAATACCTCTTAGTCTTGGGTTCAATTCCAGCAACAAAGCATTATGAACACATGTAATTTTTAAATATTTAAAAACCTTCATGAACTGAGATAGTGTTATTTTCTGGGAAAGGGAAGAAAGTGGTAGGATCAAGGAAGAATACATAAGAATCTTCAACTATGTGTGAAGTTTTTATCATTTAAAAAGTATAATGAAATATAGTAAGATGTTAAGGTTCAACAAAGATTATTATCAGTACTTTCATTTGTTTGTTTTAAAAATGATCTCATTATATCTCAGGCTGGCCTGTGACACATGCAGTTCAGGATGTCCTTGAACTTGTGATTCTCCTGCTTCAGCCTCCCAAGTGCTGGTATTTGTAGATGAATTTCTAATACGGTCTTATTAAATAAAAAACCTGGATGCAGGTATTGGGGTGAACGCTGAAAGATCAGAGAGAACAAGCCACAGCCAACTTCACCTTGGCAACTCCTCAGCTGATCTTGTTTCCTCGGACTGCAGGCTTCTGAGTCCTCACCCAAATGAATCTCAGCTGAACTGCGTTAAAGCTAAAAAGCCTCTAGTTCCTGGTCCTCACGCCTTATATACCTTTCTGCTTCCTGCCATCACTTCCTGGGATTAAAGATGTATACCACCATGCCTGGCTCTGTTTCCTGTGTGGCCTTGAATTCAAGAGATCCGAATGGATCTCTGCCTCCGGAATGCTAGGATTAAAGGTGTGTGTGCCACCATTTTCTAGCCTCTGTGTCTATCTAATGGTTCTGTTCTCTGAACCCAGGAAAGTTTTATTTGGGTACACAATATATCAACCACAGGTATTACAGGTGCAAGCCATCATGTTTGGCAGTACATTAGTTTTATAAGTTTAATTTTTGTTCTTTTAAATTATAAAATGATAAATTGCAGTTGTATAATTATAGAATACAAAGTGGTCTTATGATTGATCAAAGTAATACACAATAATTACAAAATAATACACAACAATTAAATCAAGCCAAACATATCTTCAAATATTTGTAGTGATAACATTTGAAATTTACTCTCATCAAATTTAAGATGTGCAATATATTATTATTTTCCATATTTACCATACTGTACATAGAAAGCCTTAACTACTCTTATGTAATTGAGGTTTTTGTATCCTTTGAATACAAAATCCCCAATCTTACTCATTGTCTTCACTCTTGTTATAATTTAAAAAAGGAAAAACAAAACTCAAACCTCACACCAGGGGCTTGTAGCTTCAAAGCTTTAAATCATAGTAAAATTTAGATGACAAGAAATTTCAGTGTTAAACTGTTATATCCCATTTATGAAGCCTGAGCTGGATGTGGTGGTAGGTGGTACATACCTATAATCCCAACACTTAGGAGGCAGATGCAGGGGGGAAATCAGGAGTTTTGAGCCAACTTGGACTGCATAGACAGACTCTGTCTCAAAAAAACCCAGCAATAATGACAATAATAATTTCATAACCCTATATAATCTTAATACTAAATCCTTATATTACACAAGAAACAAAAATATAACTTAATGTCATATATGAATACAGTAGTTAAATTCTTTAGTAAAATTTTAACAAAATACTATTCACCAGTGAATCATAGTTTTTTGCTGTAAGTCTTAGGAATTTAAAAGCAAGGTGGGGAGTATAGCTTAGTGAGAATACTAGCTAAGCATGTAGTATCTCCAGAATACAAGAATAGGAGAAAGAACGAACTTAATCCACACTAGTAAACTTATCAATAAAATATATGATTGATTTAGTAGGTGCTGAGAAGATATTAGATAGAATTCTGCAGATATTCTTAATTAAAAAGCAAAACTAATTTGTGTGTGTATGGAAATCACTGAATTTTAAACAAAATAGTCTTTTAAGCTCTAGATTGAAAAAGCTGTTTTTTATGAAAATCTAGTAGGAGATAGTCATGACTGTTAGCACATTTTTTCAATATTGCTGCTATTTTAGCAAAGTCAATAAGGTTACAAAATAGAACAGTACAAATATAAGAAAGAGATTGACTTACTATTTCCTGTTGAAAATAAAATAAAATATCTTCCTGGAAAATTTGAGTCTCTGATTCTTCTGTTACATAGGATAGGATGACTAGAGGCATAAGCCTTCACTATACTGAGTTTTCCAGAGCATTGATTGCCTCAAGGCAGCAGAGCAAAAAGCACATCAGAGTCCAACTTGTGATACCAAAAGCAGATTAGGATTTTATAAGAAAACTGTCAGCACTGGAGAGATGACTTAAAGGGTAAAGGCACTTGTTACCAAGCCTGATGACCTGAGTTTGATCCCCAGGACCCATATGGTGGAAGGGAAGATAAGACTCCAGAGGGTTGTCCTCTGATCTTCACATGAATTCTATGGCATCCCTTGTACACACAGTCAAACCCAAATAAATACATGTAACAACAATTTTAGCATTCCCCACAAATACAGATGAAAAATGTCCAGTGTAATATTAGAATATTACACCCTCTGACCTCTGCATACACTGACACACACAAGTATGTACACATAAATTTAATGTAATTAAAAATGAAGATTGTTATTTGCAAAAAAACAAAAACACCTAAGCAAATTTGCAGTAGGAGACCTTAACTTAACTAAGTAGGTATCTATTTAAAAATAATACCTGTGAAGTATTCTTGCATAGGCTGTAATCTTAGCTACTTGGAAGACTGAGGTAGTAGGATCATGAATTTGAGACCAACTTGGGCAAGAGAGAGAACCCCATCCTCAAGGGTAAAAAACAAAGCACAGTATGGTGGTATATGCTTGTAATCTTAGCATGGAGGTAGGAGGCAGGAGGCTCAGTTGTTCAGTGCCATCCTGGCTACATGAGACAACAACAACAAAATACACCTCTTTACAACAGTGGTAAACGTAAGGGTGATGTCATATGATGTTGCCAGATACGGTAGTGAATACCTTTAATCCCAGTACTCAGAGGCTGAGACAGGCAGATTTCTGTGAGTTCCAGGCCAGCCTGGTCCATGTAATGAGAACATGTCCCAAAAAACAAACAAACAAAACCAACCAACAAAGTTGACCCATAATATAACTTACTTGGTGAAACGTGTTCAGTTGTTTCTGTCAATGCTGGGGATCACACCCAGGGCCTCATTTCATTTCATTATTTCTTCAATACCTGAGCTATATCCCTCAAATCTCTCTTCAAATTTTTCTTTTAGTTGGGTTGTTGATTATTAATTAAAATTAAAGCCATAATCTGATATCTTCAATATACCTACTATGGTAGCTAAAAATCCTCACTGTGTCTGGCTTGAGCTTATACAGGTGTGCATGCTGTCACAACAGCTGTGAATTCATCTATGCAGCTTCCCTGTTGTATCCTAGAAACACTGTTTTGTTGTAGTCATCTACCACCTCTTGCAAATCTTTCTGGCCATCTTCTACAATGATTGCTGAGCTTTAAGAGGAGCAGGGTGTGATAGAGATGTCCTATTTGGGGCTTAACACTTTGCAATCTCTTGTTGTCTGCATATTGGTCAGTTGTAGGTCTCTCTGTTAATCACCATCTACTGCTAAAAGAAGTTTCTCTGATGAGGGTTGAGAGATGAGTACTTATCTGTGGGTATAACAGTAAGTCATTAGGAGTTGGTTTATACTATGTTCATTTAGCAGGTTCTCCTCTAGGGTCTGTGACCTGTCTCGTCACAGGTTCTTGGCCCCAATAACACTTTGGCCTTTTTGTTCTTTTTTTTTTCTTCGAGACAGGGTTTCTCTGTGTAACAGTCCTGGCTGTCCTGGATGTCGCTCTATACACTAGGCTGGCCTCGAACTCACAGAGATCCGCCTGCCTCTGCCTCCCGAGTGCTGGAATTAAAGGTGTGCACTACCACCACCACCCAGCTTGACCCATTTTTTTTTATTGGAAGTATTTGAATATTTTCAGAAGAGTTGTATGGGATGGATATTTTCTCTGTCCTTATTTCTAGAAATATAGGCATTTTCTTTTCTTAACTTGACAGTTTGTCTGACTTTAGAATTTTAGGATCACAGTCCTTTAGGATTTTATAAGCATTGCAACTATGACTTTTAGCCTTTAATGTAGCAGATTGGAGGTCTAGTGCCTATTTGAAGGTCTTTCATTAGTTAGTAGCCCAATATTTCTGCCTGGAAGCTTAGAGCAGTTTTATTTTAACAATCCAGAAATTAAATTGGAATAAATGTCTAAGTCTCATTACCATTTGTTTATTCTTATTCTGATCTTTAGAGATCTTCTAGATTTGAAAACTTGGAGATTTCTTAGGGAAACATTGCAATTACCTGTTTATTACTTTTTGTCAATTCATTTTGAGATAACATAAGCACTCTACCACCAAACTATATCGCAAAGTCCTTAAGATATTGATGCTATCTATGTAGGTGTGTTTATAGCATAGTTATGAAATGTAACAATAGTTGCATTACCTGATTAAAGAGACAACTTAATTAAGAAAGAATACATGTGATTCTCTAGATATTGAGAAAAAATTGATAGGTGTGAGACATATATGCATACAGTGAAACACTCAGTTGAGCTATGAGAAATGTGCATGGAAATTTCTGTGTTATTAATTTGGAACTTGTTCTTGCACTTTAGGACCGCAAACTAACTAAAGCTGAGCAGCAACGATTCAAAGAAGAAGCAGAGATGTTGAAAGGCCTCCAGCATCCCAATATAGTTCGATTTTATGATTCCTGGGAGTCTATATTAAAAGGAAAGAAATGTATTGTGTTAGTGACTGAGCTAATGACATCAGGAACCTTAAAGACGTGAGTTGACTCTGCTAATACCAGTTGAGATGGAAATCATTTTAAGGAATCATAAACATTATTTATAAATTTTCTGGCTTAAGGGTTTGTAGAAGGGCTGGGGCTATAGCTCAGTGAAATAGCACTTAGTATGTACAAGGCCTTGGGATCCATCCCTAGTACTATAACAACAACAACAAAAGAACTTGAAGAATCTATTTCAGATTGATTGAAAAATCAGGATATTAATGAAGTTTATTAGACTATGCAGTGCTTAAAAGGTAATGTTTGGGGACCTGGAGATGAAGCTCATTTGGTTAAGTGCTGTCCTAGTATGCATTAAGCCATGGGTTCAATCCCCAGCACCACAGAAAACTGGAACAGTGGCACCTACCTTTATTCTTAGCCCTGAGTGTGTGTGTGTGTGTGTGTGTGTGTGTGTGTGTGTGTGTGTGTGTGTGTGTGTGTGTGTGTTGGGGGGTAGAGATAGGAGGATCAGGAGTTCAGGGTTATTCTTGGCTACATGATGAGTTCATGGCCAGCCTGAGCTACATGAGACCATGCCTCAAAAACACAGAAAAGGAGAGTAGAGAGATGGCTCATAAGTTAAGAGCCCTTGTTGCTCTTACAGAGGCTCCTAGCATCAATGTGATGACTTACAACCAGGGAATCTAATGATCTCTTCTGACATCAATGAGTGCCTGGTACTCACTTAGAAAACATACATGCATGTAGGCAAACCATCATATACATAAAATGAATCTAAAAAAAAACCCCACAAAAGTTAATGTTTTAGAAATATCATAAAATTTGAGTTAAAAGTTATTGTATACTATGATTGCATTTTAAAAAGATAATGACTTGCTGAGGGTTTGGCCAAACTTACACATCTTGCAAGGAATAACTACTATATAATTATAGTCTTTTGTTTGTAACCAATTTTTCATTTAGTATGAATTGACTGTATAATCAGTTATAAATAAATGTGAAGTGTACATTTTTCCTAACATTTTACAGTAATACTTTATGTAGCTATGTCCTCCAGTGACTGTATAAGTAATTATTTAGATGTAGAGAAGGGCTTTCTTTTTAAAATAGTGCTTCTATTCCAAAAACTCATTCTAGTATGATTCTTATTTTGAATTAAAAGTACTAGACTTTGTAGAATATCTTTTGGTGTAGGTCATACCATTTTTTTTATGGTCTGTGAGGTGGGATGGTAAACTTAAGTGACCTGTAAAGTGACTGTAAGTCACTGAAAGATTAGATGAGAATGAGAGTTTAGATAGATTTTTTTTTTCTACAGCAGACAATAGAAAATAATTCAGGGGCTGGAGAGATAGCTCAGTGGTTAAGAGTATCTGCTGTTCTTCCAGAGGTCAGAGTTCAGGTCCTGGTATCCACATTGGGCAACTCCCAACTGTCTGTAACTCCAGGTTCATGGGGTCCAGTGCCCTCTTCTGATCCCCACAGGCAGTTTCACATATGTACACATTAACAAATATATAAGTAAAAATAAAATAAACCTCAAAATTATTCAGGATTAGTATTCATAGTAAGTAAATAAGCAGAGCATCTCACTCTATAGTGCTATTTATAGAATAATCTGAGAATGTTTGTTTACACATAATCTTTGTTTCTTTGTATAGGTACTTAAAACGATTTAAAGTCATGAAGCCAAAGGTCTTAAGAAGCTGGTGCAGGCAAATTTTAAAAGGATTGCAATTCTTGCACACAAGGACCCCTCCTATTATTCACCGGGATCTGAAATGTGACAACATTTTCATCACAGGACCCACTGGATCTGTGAAGATTGGTGATCTGGGACTTGCAACCTTAATGCGCACATCATTTGCTAAGAGTGTCATTGGTGACTAGTATTTTATAGTTTACTCTCTATAGATTTGTTAGTTGTATAGGACTGGAACAGAGATAATGGGTCAACTATGGTCTTGGGCAAAATTTTGACCACTGCCTTTTTTTTAAGGTTTTATCACACACACACACACACACACACACACACACACACACACACACACACATTTTTATTGAGACAGGGTTTTGTGTAACCCAAGCAGGCCTCAAATTTACTGTGTAATAGAAGACGACCTTGAACACCTCAGTCTTGGGATTTTAGGGCCCAGCCAGTACACTCAGCTGTTAATTTGCTTTGAGATATTTGTGAATGTAATTTGAAATACCAATGATATGAAAACTGACTTATTTCCAGTACACTCTAGTGTGTATATTTTATAGAATGTATTAAAGACTATTTTTTTAAAATTTATCTTTATTTTACATGTATGGGTGTTTTGCCTACATGTATGTTTGTGCATATGCAGTGCCCACAGAGGTCAGAAGAGGGTGTTGGAGCCCTTAGAGCTGGAGTTACAGTTGTGAGCCACCATGTGGGTGCTAGGAACTGAACTCCTCTGCAACAGCAGCAAGTGCTCTTAACTGCTGAACTACTTCTCCAGCCTTATCTATTAAGGATTATTGAAAGATTTTGAGGACTTAAGGTACAAAATTTATTAAATTAGTTTATCCAAATTTGAACTAAAAAGACATAAATAAAAAATAAAATCAGATTTTATCTATATCTAGCTGTCTTTTTTTTTTGGAGACAGGGTCTCTCTATTATATAGTTCTGGCTGACCTGGAACTTTCTATGTATGGTAGGCTGGCCTCAAACTCAGAGATCCTCCTGCCACTGTCTGCTGAGTGCAGGCATCAAAGGCAAGCATCATAGTGCCTGGCCTTTTCTCTTCTTGAGACAGGATTTTATTATAGACCAGGATGGCCTTGAACATATTGTGTAACTGAGAATAACCATAAAATTCTGACAACTGCTGGGCGGTGGTGGCGCACGCCTTTAATCCCAGCACTTGGGAGGCAGAGGCAGGTGGATCTCTGTGAGTTTGAGACCAACCTGGTCTACAGAGCGAGTTCTAGGACAGGCTCCAAAGCTACACAGAGAAACCCTGTCTTGAAAAAACAAACAAACAAACAAACAAACAAACAAACAAAAAGTTCTGACGACCTCGCTTGTTACTGTTCAAGTACTAGGATTACAAGTGTGAGCCACCATGCCTGTCTAAAGTTAGATTTTTAACATCTTAACCTAACCTTGAATTGTGCTTTAAATTGTATTTCATTGGTACAAAATGTCAAATTTGCTTTTTTTGTTTTTGAGACAGAGTCTCTCTACATAGCCTTGGCTGTCCTGGAACTTACTATATAGACCAGGCTGGCCTTGAACTCAAAGAGATCCAACTACCTCTGCCTCCCAAGTGCTAGGACTAAGGGTGTGCACCACCATGCCCAGCCTCACTTACAGATTTACTTTGAAGGAACAGAAATTAATAGATACTTTTTATAGGAAAGAAAACCTTGATGAATATATTTTTTCTTTAATAAAAATATGGTTGTGGTATTATTTTGTAGGCACTCCTGAGTTTATGGCTCCAGAGATGTATGAAGAGCACTATGATGAATCTGTAGATGTTTATGCTTTTGGGATGTGTATGTTGGAAATGGCTACTTCGGAGTATCCATATTCCGAGTGCCAGAATGCAGCTCAAATATACCGTAAAGTAACCAGTGTAGGTATAATTTTATTCATTTTACTTCACAGATTGCCGCATTTTGTGTTAAAATTGATAAACTTGATTTAGTTGAATTTAATTATGGGACAAAGGGTGTGGCTTAGTGAAAGAAAAGAGAAACCCCTCCCCCCATTATGGTTTAACTCTATGTAACAATGTTAGTTTAACAATTGCACTTAGAAAAGGTTTAGATTTATAAAGGTTTCTATTTATGTACTTGAACTCTTATTAGGGTCATATAAAATGCTCTATATTATTTTGGCAAAAATGTGCAGGTATATCATCCTTAATTGTGGTACAATTTTCGATATTAGATTGGTCTTGATTGTCTGTTTTACTTTGTTTTTTTCTGAGACAGCATCTCACTATGTACCTCTGGCTGTCCTGGAACTCACTACATAGATCAGACTGGCCACAAACTCACAGATATCCACCTGCCTGTACCTCTGAAGTGCTGGGATTAAAAGCGTACTCCACTACACCTGGCCTGATTGATCTTAATTTTTAAAGTTGGATACTAAAGATTGACTACAAGAATTTGAAGGACTATAATACTTTAAGTGCCCAATTATGAAAGAGAATGCAGTATGTAGGTTAACAGGTGAAACATGTGAATCCCTGATATGAATAATGTTTTGTGTTAGAAATTGTAAGGACTGTAATGATAATAAGTTTTTGCTATCCTCAGAGAGCTTACATCTCTAGGAGGAGAATAATATCAATTAAGAAATAACTAGCAAGACATGGTGGTGCATACCTATAATCCCAGCACTTGGGAGGCTAAGGTAAGAGAGTTGTAAGTTTGAGGCTAGCCTGGGCTACATGATGAAGCCCTATCCTGAAAATAAGAAAAAGAGAAGTATAAAATAAAAGGATAGGAGTATAGTAAGGGATACAAAGTAGAATTGGAGTGTTTTCATTATTTAGGGTACTTCACATATCGCTGGGTGACTTGAGATAGACCATGAAAGAGTCAATTTTTTTAATCCTTTAAAATTAAGTTATGTTGAATAGGCAAATGACAATTGTATACATATACGTGATACAATATGATATATACAATGTAAAAATAATGTAGTTTACCTGTAACTTCTTTATTGTTTTTTGTGGTGAGACATTTAAAACTTACTTTTTTTAGTTACTTTATAATATACTGTGTATTATTCACTATAGTCACTGTGCTGTGGAGTGTATTTCAAAGCTTATTCCTGCTGTTTAATTACCACTTATACCCATTAAGCAACAATTCCTTATTCCTTCCCAGCCTTTGATAAGAGCTCAGAAATAGAGCTACAATGCCTTTTTAGTTTGTGTCCTTTATTTAAAGAGCCCCAAGTACAAAAGTATTTTGTGCTTAATTTATAAATTATAGTTCTATAACTGTCTTCACTTACATATAGAAAAAGGCATAAATTGCCAAGGAAATCAGGAAGAGGTCAGTGGAGAGATCATAAAGGACTTTTATCTATGAATAGAGTAACATTAACAGGATCTTACCATGTTGCTGAGGCTGGCCTTGAACTCCTGACCCTTCTACCTTAGCCTCCCAAGTGCTGTACATAATGTCTTTTTTGTGATTCTGGGGATCAAATTCAGGGCCTAATGAAAGCTATACAAGTGCTCTACCACTGATCCACACCCTAAGCATAACTGCAATTTTGAATGACTATTATTTTTATATTAACATACAAAAATGTCATATCACAATTTACATTTTCACCTCTCTCAAAGCTTCTTGAATTTTGGATCCAAATTAATTCCAAATCTTGCCAGATTTATCTAGTATATGATAACAAGACTCTGTGATTCTGTATTCTTTAAGGTAGTATGATAGGTGTAGAAGTAGATCTTTTATTGTCTCGATCCATAGCAATTATTCTTTTGACTTAATTTGCAATTTTCTGTTTAATGACTACAATGATACTTGGATAATTTTCTGAAAGCCTGAATTTATAAACAAAAGGTAGTAAAATGAACAGATTTAGGTCGATAACATGCTTACAGGGAAATTATAAGTTGTCTTGACCACATGTATGTATTTTTATTTTTAAAGTGCACATATAAACTCATAGTTATTTTTTTGGCATTCTTCATATGTATGTATCATTTTAATTTGTTCTTATTCGTCCTCTCTCTCACTGCTCTCTCCTATTTCCCCTGTCTACATCTTGCTGGTTTTCTACCCCCGCTAATAAATCCTCCCTCTACTTTTATATTATGTATTCCATTATCCCCGAGTCTCTCCCTCCATTTTCATGGCTCCCTTTTTGCCCATCCTCACACACAGACACACAATACACACACACATGCACATACAGAGAGACATTAAGATTCCAATTATGGCAGAAAACATGTTTTCTGGCTTATTTTGCTTAACATATGATTTCCAGTTTCATCCATTTTCCTGCAAATACTGTGATTTCATTATTCTTTAAAGCTGAATAAAATTCTATTGTATATATGTACCACACTTTTATTATATAGTTATTTGTGGATAGACATCTAGACTGGTTCATTTCTTAGCTGTTGTGGATTGTGTATCAATAAACGTAGTTGTATAAGTGTCTCTGTGGTATGTTGACTAAAGAGTCCTTTGGATATATACCCTGGAGTATTATAGCTCGGTTATATGGTAGTTTTATTTTTAGTTTTTTGAGGAGCCTCCATAGTGGTTGAAATACATTACATTCCTACCAGCAGTTAATAAGGTTTCTGCTTTTTACACATACTTGCCAGCATTTGTTTTTATTTCTTTTGATTTGCTTAATTTTAATTAGTTCTTTGAGAATATCATGCGGTGTATTTTGATTGTATTCACTCTCCCTCCCCCAATTCTTTTCAGATCCATTCTCCTTTCCCATTCAACTTCGTGTCCATCCATTCATGCCTCCCTCCCCGCAAGGCCTATTTGTGCTGTTCAGATATTCTTGGATGCTTCTACTGCAGCATGATCCACTTATCAAAGGCTACACTTTTAGAGAAAACTGATCCATTCTCTATCAGCTGCTAAGAATTTCCAGTAGCTCCTCATCTAGGGGTGAAACTCATCTAGGGGTGCCCAACTCCCCTCTCCATGCTGAGCTTTGGTCTGGCTTAGGCTTGCACAGGTCTTGTGCATGCTGTTACAACCACTGTGAATTTATATGTGCAGCTGCCCTGCTGTGTTTAGAAGACACTGTTTCCTTGTGGTCATCTACTGCCTCTGGCTTTCTGTGTCTCCTCTTAATGATCCTTGAGCCTCAGGAGGAGGCATTGTGATATAGATGTTTCACTTAGAGCTAAACATTTCGTCTCTTACTCTCTCACCTGAGCCGGTTGTGGCTCATTGTGTTGATCATCTACTGCACACAGGCTTCTCTGATGAGGCTTAAGAGATGCCTTAATCTATGACTAATGTTTGGAAATCATTGTTTATTCTTTGTTTTAATTTTATTTTGTTATATTTTTTAAATTAGCTTACAAAGGAATAAGTTTCTTTATGTCATTTTCATGTGTACTTCATTTTGGTTGATTTCCCTCCCCTTTTCTCCCAGTCTTCCCCCATTTCCAACTTTCCCCACTGTAAGTCCCCCTTCTACTTCCATAGCTCATGTATTTATTAGCCATTTGTATTTCTTCTTTTCTAAAACTTTTATTTGTTCATTTACAATTTCATAATATATTCTTTCACATATATTAATGTACTTTGATCTTGTTCATCCCATTATTCTCTCTTATGCCTTATGCCCTTGTACCTCAGACTAAACCCCTTCCTGAATCCCTCCTACTTTTGTGTCTTTTTCTTCTGTACCCTACTGCATTTAATTTGGGTTCCTTGCATGAGCATGAGTGGGGTGTTATTTACTTGAGCAAGAGCACATTTACAGTGGCTACACCACTGAGGAATGTAATTCCTGCATATTCATTATGCAGCAACCATTAACTGCCTGTCATTTCTTAGGGAAAGAATTTGGCATTATGAACACTTTCTCTGTCCATGGTGAAATGTTGATGGCTCCAATTTTCTTTTGTAGTTGTTGTTTTGTATTTTTTAGGTTACAATATAATATAATGGGTTTCATCATAGCGTCTTTATACATATGTATCAGTAAACTTTATTCTCATGTTTTTCTCTTATCCCTGGCCCTCTCCCATGTCTCCTTGCCCCCTGTAGTCTGTTTCCTTTGTTCCACCAATTAATCCTTTTCTGTTTTCCTATTACATGTGTTTGTTTATTTTAAGACAGGGTCTCATGTCACTGTGTAGCCCTGGCTATTCTGGAACCATCCTAGACATAGACCAGGCTGGCCTTGAACTCACAGAGATCTCCCTGCCTCTGTCTCCTGAGTGCTGAGATTAAAGGCATGCACCACCATACCCAGCTTCCTATTACGCGTGTTTGTTACTCTCTCCATTTCTCATAAGATCTTCCTCTTCTGTCATGATCCTTTCTAATTTTGTCAGCTATAAACACACACATGTAAATACATATACACACATATATAAATTTTTTTTTACATATATAAATGTAAGTCTTGGTTCCACATACTAGCAAAAACGTGGTATTTGTCTTACCAAGTCTGGTTTATTTTGTTTAACATAGTGGTTTCCAATTGTAGCTGCTGTCTTGAAAATGTCATGATCTCATGTTAGGGCTGCACAAAATTCTATTATGTATATGTACATTTTCTTTTTTCCATTCATCTGTTGGTACATATAGACTGACTTCTGGGTACTGTGGCTTTTGTGAATAGTGTGGAAGTAAACAGAGATGTACAGTTACTTTTGTGGTATATTGATGTAGAGTTCTTTGAGTGCTGGGAACCAAACTTGAGTCTTCTGAAATAGCAGCATGTGCTCTTAACTGCTCTCTCCAGATCCTCTTTTATTATTTTTGATTATTTGTGTATGTCTCTGTGTGTTTATATGCACATAAGAGCAGATTCCTGTGAAGGCCAGAAGAAGGAATTGTGTCCCTTGGATCTAGAGCCATACCCAACACCAGTGCTGGGAACTGAATTTGACTCCTCTGCAAGAATAGTTACACTCTTAGCCAGGTGGTGGCGGTGTACACGTTTAGTCCCAGTACTCAGGAGGCAGAGGCAGGTGAATCTCTGAATGAGGCCATCTTGGTCTACAGACAGAGAAACCCTGTCTTGTGGGGGGGGGGTAGTATACACTGTTAACTTCTGACTCATCTCTCCAGACCCTTTCTTGTTTTCTTGATAGCACTTCTGGCTGGGGTAAGATGGAATCTTGAGGCAGTTTTAATTTGTATTTCCCTGAGCAGTGAAAATGCTGAACATTTTTATTTCAAATATAAATTGGCCATTTGTGCTTCCACTTTAATTTTTTGAGACTCATTTTATATGTATGAGTGTTTTGCCTATCTGTACTATATGTGTAGCATATACATAACCAGGTTCCTGCAGAGATGAGAAGAGAGCATTGGCTCCCCTGGAATTGGAGTTACAGATGGGTTGTAAGCCACTATGTGGGTAATGGGAATTTAACCCATGCCCTCTGGAGAGCAGCAAGTGCTCTTAACAGCAGAGCCATCTCTTCAGCCCTTGTCTTTTCACTTTTGTGAACTGTCTATTCAGATCATTAACCAATCTATTGATTTAAAGGTTTCTTTTGATAGTATTTAGTTTTTGCAGTTCTTCATATATTTTAGATATCCTATTTCTGATATGTAGCTGTCAAGATCTGCACAAGTGGAAGACATGTCTTCATACTTTCC
>LZPO01097117.1:269366-280773 GCA_001675575.1 Neotoma lepida
CCACCCGGCCTCCAAACCTTTTAAATATTGATCATCCTATTGGAGGAATGAGGCCATGGATTTCAATGCTCCACTGGAGGCTCCAAGGTTTTTAGCTTTATAGAAGTGAGTAGCATAGATGGCTGCAGAGGTTGATCTGCCTTCTGACTTAGAGCTCAGGGCTATCAGACTCTAGGGTCATTCTCAATTGATGAGGTCTGCCTCTTTAAATGAGAGCAGGGTTACTTTCCCCTATGCGTTTCTCTTCGTTAGCCAAACCTTCTGCCACCTGCCCTTTTTAGCTTGTTGGTCACGGCCTTGCAGCTTTCCAGAACTGTCTTTTGCCCTGTGGCTGCAGTAAGTTAAATTCAGGCTCCCTCTCTTCAGGTTTTTCTTCATTTTGGGGTCCTCAGTGCAGCTCAGTTTCTAATAACCATTCCCCCACCCCTCCAGATGATGCCCAACCCCTGCCCTCCAAGTCATAGGGACAGGAATGGGATTCCTCACCATTGTCCCATCCACTGAAGGAATCACTGTCTCCCCCCAACTGCTTTTGAGACTTGGGAGGGCTGTGGACTTATTCGAAGAGTAGGACTGCCAGTGTCTTCTGCAGGGCCACCTGGCTTACGTTTTGGAGACAGCCTCAGCTTCTTTTCCCTTTAGAGATCAGCACTCCTGGAATTGTAATGGGTTTGGCTTCTTTTCTTTGTGTTTCCCAACCTTTTCTCTGCACTTTTCAAATATTTTGTTGCCACCTTTGTGAATTTCTGAAGTTCCTCATTGCTTTTTCTCTTTGGAATAATCTATTCTGACTTTTCTTCTTTAGTGAGTCATATAGCAGCAGGTTTGCAGCTGCTATCTTTTTTACTTTCTGGATTTTATTTATTTCTTATTAGTATTCAAGAACCTAATAATTAGCTTGAGGAGAAATTCTCTCAGTGTATTAGTATTGCTTAAGTAGAAAAATGTTTTACATATTTCTTTATATTTTCATGCATTATCATATACATTTGTATCTATGTACACACAAACATACTGTTTGTTTATGGTTTCTATCCATTGTAGAAGACTTTGAACTACATTAAATTCAGAATACTAGAAATAGAGAAGTCATTATTTTTAAGTTATGTTTTCTGTGACTGGGTCTCACTAAGTAGCTCCAGGTGACCTTGAACTTCTGGTCCTCCTGCCTTCACCTCTCCAGTAGTGGAATTGCAGCATAGACCATTATGCTGGGCTTCAAAGGTTTTTAAAACCACATTCATTTTTTCCTGGCCTGGTAGTGCATGTCTGTGGTCCCAGCTATTTGGGAATTTCAAACAGGATCATGAAACTTGGCAGGTAAACGAGATCCTGCCTCAAAGGAAGCAAGCAGACAAACCTACTTTTTTTCTGATTCAAAAATAGTTATTATATTTGCTTTTTTAAAAGCTTTTTTCCATTTTACTTTAAAAATGTATTTCATTCATCGTGCGTGTATGTTTGTGTGTGTGTGCACGCACGCACACGTTCTCACAGTCTCATTCTTGAGTATGGAGGCCAAAAGACAACTCGTAGGAGTCAGTTCTCTCCTGACACATTGTGGGATGGATGCTGGAACTCAGGTCAAGCTGTCTCACTGCCTCCCTCCCCCTTACATTTTATTTATTGTGTATGTGTGGGTACATATGTGCCACATGGTGAGTGTGGGGATCATATGCCAACATGTAGGAGTCAGTTCTCTTCCTTCTACCTTTATGTGGGTTCCGAGATTGAAGTCATATCATCAGGTATGGTGGCAAGCACCTTTAACCTGCTGAGGTATCTTGCAGGTTCATTATTAAATTTTCTTTTTTTAAATTATATATGTGTTTGTGAATGGGTACTTGCATACATGTTTATGATTACCCTTGGAGGCCAGAAGAGGATATCAGATCCCCTGGAGGTGGAGTAACATATGGTTGTGATCCACTCAGTATGGGTTCTGGGAATCGAACTTGGGTCCTCTAAAAGAACAGCAAGTGCTCTTAACCACTGAACCATCTCTCTAGCCCCTATTATGTTTTCCCAGTTAGGATTATAATGTATACATACATAGCATCCTGCTTTCCCCTCTATTGTTTCATATTGAATTATGAGAATTCCGATATTATTAAGTATAATAGTATTTTTAGTCTATTTGTTTCTATATATAATATTAATATAAGTTTGCCTCAGTTATTAATGTAGATTATTCACAATTTTCAGTTATTTATGGAGCTGTGATAAAATCCTTTTTAAAAAAATTAAACTTGGGCTGGTGAGATGACAAAGCTGGTCATCTTTCCATCAAGCCTGAAAACCTGAGTTCAATTCCTGGGAAATCCGTGGTGGAAGGCAATTATCTACTCCTGCAAGTTATTCTCTGACTTCCACATGTGTGCTAGATTCTCCCTCCCCCACCAGTAAATAAAATGCAGTTTTAAAAAGTTAAATTTGACTGGGTGTAGTGGCACAAGCCTATATTCTCAGCGTTTGGGAGGCAGAAGCAGGCACATTTCTATGAGTTTGTGGCCAGCCTGGTCTACATTAGAGCAGTGGTTCTCAACCTTCCTAATGCTTTGACCCTTTAATACAGTTCCTCATGTTGTGGTGCCCCCACTACCATGAAATTATTTTTGTTGCTAATTCCTAACTAATTTTGCTACTGTTATAAATTGTGTAAATATCTGATATATAGGATATCTGCTTCGATCCCTGGGAAAGGGTTGTTCAACCCCCTCTTCCAAGGGGTTGAGAAACTGACATAGGGAGTTCCACTCTAGGCAGGGCTATGTAGTGAGACCCTGCTTAAAATTTTATAAGTTGAATATAATGTATAATGATCTCATTGAATAATTGGATATTTTTATGAAAAAATAATGTATAATAAATGCCATGTTGATTTGCACTTTCAGTTGTTTAATTTGTAACAAGAAACTCTTTTCTTCTCCCAGGGCATAAAACCAGCCAGCTTCAATAAAGTCACAGACCCTGAAGTGAAAGAAATAATTGAAGGATGTATTCGACAAAACAAATCTGAAAGGTGAGTAGAATTATAACAGAATTACATAAATGATTGATGCATTTTTTATCCTGGATACTGTAATGTATATCATGGCATGTCATTTGACATTTTAGACATAACTATTATATGCTAAATTTGAACTGACATTTGTGTTTGTTGTGGCAAACTTTAGTCACCATCAGCTTAATAGTGAGGTGAAATAAATTTCTAAAGATGGAAAACAGGTAACAGATTGCTTGTTTAAGTAGTTGTGAGTAAGCAGATATATTACATTTGGTTTTATATCCTTGTGACAATAATAATAATGGTAAAAGTAATATGGATATTTTTGTTCAAATAGTGTTCTATATTTATTTGTATCAAAACTTGTATTTTTGTATAGATAACTGCTTTAGTATTGGCTTTCACTTCCTTTTATTTTGAGCTACGTATAATTACTGGCTTAAGTTGTTAGTTTCATCTTTTGATTGTTTTTTTAAAGATTTTTTATGTATATGTATTTGTGTGTCAGGGTGTATTATGTGCACCATGTGTATGTAAGTGTGTGCAAAGGCCAGAAAGGCATCAGTTACCCTGGATCTGGAGTCACATGAAGTTGTGAGCTGCTCAATATGGGTACTGGAAACCAAACCTGGGGCGTCTAGAAGAGCAGCAAATGTTCTTAACTGCTCAACCATCTCTCCAGCCCCATTTTAGCTATTTTTAAGTGTATCTTTCATAAACATACTTTATGTACATTCTTATTTTAATACACCTATACCACTATTAATCCCCCAATATTTCTTCATTCTAAACTATTTTGTAACCACTAATAATTCAGAATTCTTCCTTCTAGACCCTGATAATCTCTATTCTAATTTCTTTTTTAAAATATTTTTAGTTCATAATATAATTATCATTTCCCCTTTCCCTTTCCTCCCTCCAAATCCTCCCATTCATTGTTTTTTTTCTTTAATCGTTGTTACATTTGTTACATAAATAGGCGTACACACACACACAGAGTTCTAAATGTGTCACTATGGCCTACTCAGTCTATATAATGTTACTTGTATGTATATATTTTTAGAACCGACCAATTGGTATTGAATAACCAATTGGGGGGAGGGGTTCTTCCCTGGGGAAGGCTATTTCTCTCACTCTCAGCATTTCTTAGTTGCTTGTAGATCTTTGTCTAGACTTGAGGTCTCATGAGCTTTTTCCCTTCCACATTAGCATGTCTATTGGTGTCATCCTTGTTCAGGTCATATTTAGCTAGCCATGTTGGTGAGAGACTTCATGGGAGTAGCTTTCCTGTCATTTCTAGGAGACAATCTCACAGCACACTACCTGTTCCTCTGGCTCTTGCAATCTTTCCTCCCCCTTTGTTGTAATGATATTGAGTTTTAGGTGCAGTTGTTGTGTTGTGTTGTATATGTGTCAGTTGGAACTGGTCTCCACAACTCTGCATTTTGATTAATTGTGCTTTCTGTAATGGTCTCCATCTGTTGCAAAGGAAGTTTCCTTGATGAGGCGTGAGAAGTACACTTGTCTGTAGGTATAAGGAAAAGTGCTATGCAAGCTTCTGGTTTTGTGTTGTTGATTTTTGGTGTTATTGTTTGTGTTCTCAGTGGTACCTTGTGTTTTAGTAACTATGGCTTTGTATTTCTTTGTATGGGATCCTGGCTATGCTCATTCTCATCTTTTTAGATGGAAATATTGCTTCTTGTGGTTGGGTTTGTTGATTGTAAATGTTTTTAGCCTGTTTATATCATGGAAAGTTTTTCTTTCCCTTCAACTGTGGCAGAGAGTTTTGCTGAGTATAAAGACCATTGCTCCAGGCCCTTCTCCCTTTCAGAGGTTCCATTTAGAAATTGCTGTTATTGTGATAGGTTTCCTTAATATGTAACTTTCAGTTTTATCTTGCAGCTTTCAGTATACTTTGTTATGTTTAATTAGTGTTCGCCTATGATATACTGCGGAGATTTTCTTTTCTGGTCTTGTCTATTTGGTGTTTATGTTCTCATTGTTTGGATGGGTGTATCTTAATTTGTGGAAGTTTTCTATGATCTTGTTGAAAATCTGGTCTATGACGTTCACTTGAAATTCTCCGCTTTTGTCTATGCCTATAATTCAAAGGTTTGGTCTTCTCATAGTGTCCCACATTTCCTACATGTTCCTTTCCTGTGTTTTCTTTTTAATTTTTCATATTCTTTGCTTATTTTACCTAGATCTTCTACTCTGTCTCCCCTATTATTAGCTTCTGTTGTTTCTGTTGTTGATGATATCCAGCTTTAATCCATGGTCCTATAGGATGCAAGATATTATTTCAGTTTTCTTGTATCTGTTGAGACTTGCTTTATGTCTGAGTATATTGTCGCACTTGAAGAATGTTACATGAGGTGCTGAGAAAAAGGTATATTCTTTTGTGTTTGGGTGGAATATTCTGTAAATATCTGTTAGATCCATTTGGTTTGTAACTTCAGTTAGCTCCAACATTTCTCTGTTTAGTTTTTGTCTGGATGGCTTGTCTATTGGTGAGAGTGGGGTATTGAGGTCTATTTTGTCAGATGTGAAAATGGCTACACCAGCTTGTTTTTTAGTTCCATTTGCTTAGAATATCTTTTTCCATCCTTTTACCCCAAGGTGATGTCTATCCTTGATGTTGAGCTGTGTTTCTTGGATGAAGCAGTAGGATGTATTCTGTTTTTGCATCCATTCTGGTAATCTGTGTCTTTTTATTGGAGAATAATTGAGACCCTTGATGTTGAGAAATATCAATGAGCAGTATTTGTTAATTCCTTGTTGTTTTTGGGTTTGTGTGTGTGTGTGTGTATGTGTGTATGTCAGGGGGTGATGGTGGTGGTCTGGGATTATTTATTTATTGTGTTTTCTTGGTTGTAGTTAACCTCTTTAGGTTGGAGTTTTCCTTCTAGCACCTCTATTAGTTAGGGTTTCTACTTCTGTGAAGGGACACCATGACCATGGCAACTCTTATAAAGAAAACATTTATTTGGGACTTGCTTATAGTTTCAGAGGTTTAGTCCATTATCGTCATGGTGGGAAGCATGGCAGCATGCAGACATGATGCTGGGGAAGTAGCTGAGAGTTTTACATCTGGATCTGAAGGCAACAGAAAGAGACAATCACACTAGGCCTGGCTTGAGCATTTTAGACATCAAAACCCACCCCCAGTGACACACTTCCTCCAACAAGGCCACACCTACTCCAACAAGGCCACACCTCCTAATAATGCCATTCCTATGACCAAGCATTCAAACACATGAGTCTATGGTGGGCCATTCCTATTCAAACCACCACATTATCCATATGTCTTTTACAGCTGTGGCTCTGTACATAGATATAATAGATATAGACAGATGAATTATAATGTACATATATTAAATGTTTATGAAGGAAAAATTTAGTTGTCCAAGATTGCAAAGGAATATTTTGAAGCCATATACTCTTGCTTCTCTTCAGAGATGGTTAGTCTCTGATATTAAACTAGGGTTATATCCATTATAGGTATAGTATAGACTAAGATCAGAGTTCAGTACTTCAAGAAAACCATTGGAGCTGAGTATGCTTGTGCATGTTTGTAATCCTAGCACATAGGAGGCCATGGCAGAAGAATTGAGATTTGGAGACTAGCGTGAGCTATATAGTGAGACTCTGTGTGTGTGTGTGTGTGTGTGTGTGTGTGTACACACACACACACACACACACACACACATAAAAAGGCGAAAAAAAGGACATGGTAGCACACACCTTTAATCCAAGCACTTGAGATGCTGAGGGAGGCTGATCTCTGTGTGTTCAAGGCCAGCCTGGTTTATATAACAAGTTCCAAGTCAGCCAAAACTACACAGTGAGATACTGTCTCAAATTAAAAACAAAGAGACTACCGTCCTTCATTGAACCACATTAGCTCTACCTATGACATTCTTCTAAAGAGTGAAGTACACATTAATTAAATAATTGTCATTATTTTAAAAGTTTTGTGAAACAGAGTCTCATTCTGTAACCCAAACTGTCCTAGAACTCACTATATAACACAGGCTGGCAAATGTGATAATAGGAGTGGGCCATCACACACAGCTTCTGAGTGGATAATTGTTAATTGAAGTAGTCTATTTAAAACATTTGTAAGAATTTGGATTTCCAGTTCACCTTAGAATTTCTGTATCTGGGAAATATTTTGAGTTTCTTTTGTTGAAGATCTATTGCTTTAGTCTTAGTAATATGAACCAGTGGCTTAAGGCAAGGTAATAAATCTAACAATTTTTTCTTAGGCATACTTTTATGTGTGTTAGACTTTGTTATCAAGATATGTTATTGGTTATTAATCCTTAATTAAGATCATTCTATATGCATGTAAGTTGACATTTCTTGGGTCCTTAGTAATAAATTGATAATAAGATGTAGTTTTTATAGCAAAACATATAATTAATGGTTTATTAGAAAATGTAAAGTAAGATTCTCACTTTGATGCAATTAACTTCTACTATTTAAAGGATTATATCTTGCTTATGACTGGAAGAATTGATAATGAGATATATATTTTGTTTATTAGGTTATCTATCAAGGACCTATTAAACCATGCATTCTTTGCTGAGGATACTGGACTGAGGGTAGAGTTAGCAGAGGAAGATGATTGCTCAAATTCATCGCTGGCTCTAAGACTCTGGGTTGAAGATCCTAAAAAATTAAAAGGCAAACATAAAGACAATGAAGCTATTGAATTCAGTTTCAATTTAGAAAGAGATACACCAGAGGAAGTAGCATACGAAATGGTAAGTAAATTTTAGTGGTGCTTTCTGTACACATTACTGTATCCTGATTGATGAATGATTCTTTTCTACTTCTCATTGCTTTCTTTCCTTTCATAATCTTCTGTGTGCTCTCTCTCTTGCTTATTGTTTGTATATGTATGCCTACACAGGCATGTATTTTTACAGGGATTATAAGTGTATACTTCTTTTTGTTTGGTTTTGTTTTTTCGAGATAGGTTTTCATTGTTAGCCCTGGCTGTCCTTGAAGTCACTCTGTAGACCAGCCTTGCCTTCAACTCACAGAGATCCGCTTACCTCTACCTTTGGGATTAAAGGTGTGTGTAGCAATATTTTTTCGTTGAGACTGCCAGCCTGCAAATAATGACCCAGAGACATTATTATTATTATTATTGTTATTATTATTATTATTTTGGTTTTTCAAGACAGGGTTTCTGTGTATCAGCCCTGGCTATCCTGGAACTCACTTTGTAGACCAGGCTGGCCTTGAACTCAGATCCACCTGCCTCTGCCTCCCAAGTGCTGGGATAAAGGCATACACCACCACTGCCCGGCTAGAGACTTATTATTAATTATGAAAGTTTGGCCTTTAGCTTAGGCTTGTCTCAACTAGCTCAAAATTTACATTAACCCATGTTTTTTAATCTATGTTCTGCCACATGGTGTTACCTCTCTTCCATCTTGCACCTCCTGTCTCCTCTCCGTGTCTGGCTGATGACCCTGCCTTTCTTCTTCCCAGAGTCCTCTCTGTCTCTGGAAGTCCCACCTATACCACCTGCCTAGCTATTGGCCATTCAGCTTTTTATTACACCAATCACAGCAATACACCATCACACAGTGTACAAATATCCCACAATAGGTGTGTGCCACCACCACCCTGTTCAGGTGTGTGCTTTTATGCTCTGCTTTTTGCACAGGTGCTGGGGTTTCAAATTCAGGTGCCCATGCTTGTATGTCAAGCACTTTACTGACCAAGGCATCTCCTAGACTCCTGTTTTCCTTTTTAATGTTGTCATGTCAGTGTAAAGTATTTATACTAACAGGATATGTTAAATTTGCATGCTCACTGTACAACTATACAACACTATCTTTGTTAAAATAAAATTGGAGGCTGAGGAAATGGTTCAGTGTACTGTTGTACAAACATGAGGACCTGAGTTTGGATATCCAGCACCTGTGTAAGGTGGTGTGGTATAGCTCCGTAACCCTAGCTCTGGGTGTACGAAGTCAGGATCCCTGGGGCCCACTGAGAGAACCTATTACACAAAATGAGGTAAAGAGCAATAGAGGAAGAATTCTGGTGTTGACCTCTGGCCTTCATGTGCACATACACATCTACAAAATAAGTCTTTAGCCCTCAGGAGGCTCAGATGTTTTGCTGTTTCTTATTTCTGGGACTCCTGTTATTTGGACATTGGACCTCTTGGATTGATTCTCAAGTATTCTTATTTTTTTTTGATACATCCCTTTGCCTTTATTTATTTATTTTTTTGGAGACTGGGTCTCATGTAATCCAAACTGGCCTAGAATTCATTGTGTAGCTGAAAATGGCTTTGAAGTCTAGATCCTCCTTCCTTTGCCTCTCAGTGCTGGAATTTCAGGTATGTGCTACCATGTCTAGCCTTGTTTTTATTGATGTGTAACTTTAAAATTCATTTACTATGAGGTGGGTTTATTGGGAGCTTTAGGGTGGACAAAATTGGATATGTGTGCTTCATCCATTTTTTTTGTCATTGTTTTAGTTTGGTTTTAGACAAGATTGTGCTATGTAGCTTTGACTGACCTGGTAATCACAATATAGCCCAGGCTGACCCTCAAACCCGTGGCAAGCCTCCTGCCTCCAACTTCCAGGTGCTGGGATTACCATTCTCATTAACATTTTAATAATATTTCAATTACCATGAATTTTCTGATCTGCAGAACTTTAAGACAAGTTTTAAATAGTAGACTGTAGGCTGAACTTGGTGGTACATGTCTATAATCCTAGCACTTAGAGGGTAGAAGTAGGAGATCAAGGTGTTCAAGGTTACTCTGGGCTACTATATACGGGCCAGCCTGTGTTACATGAGACCCTGTCTCAAAAATAGAAAATAAAAAAATCAAGCAAGCAAACAGACTATAGGACTAAATATGGTATTGCTATGGTGTTTCTTCAAATCATATTCTCTGTTGCTTATCCCTGTTCCTTAGAGACAAAAAGAACCCTTTCCTGTTCTCACACTATTCTAATGCCTAGTAAGATGTAGCAAATACTCTGCTGTGAGCATACATTTCTCTGCTTAGAATGTTGATCTCTACTCCAAACTTCATCTGTATTTTTTCGATAGACTATATTCCTATTTTGGGGATGTTAATCCAGTTCAAAACTGTGGCACTTTTCTGTTTCCTCCAGAGAGATATTTTTTTTAGGTTTTTATTCCAGCAGCTCATTTCTGCTTTATTTTATGTTAAGCTTATTTCCAGCTTATATCATCAGATAATGTGCTCATATTAGGCAAAAGACCATTTTAGTTAGCTATATTTCTCTGGTGTCAGTACTGAGTATGCTGTTACTGGATTTTGACATATATTTTGTAACTGGCATTACAAGATCCTGTTGCCTCAGTCCCTTGTATCAATCAAAGGCTCTCACATGTACACATGTCCAATTTGAAAAATATATAGAGACAAGCTATTAAATATTAGTTATTTAATAGAATTTTGAGATTGTTATACAGAATATTGATTTAAGTAAAGAAGTAGTTTTATTTATTATGCTTTCTTTGTAGGTCAAGTCTGGATTCTTCCATGAAAGTGATTCCAAAGCTGTTGCTAAGTCCATTAGGGACCGTGTGACACTGATAAAAAAGATAAGGGAAAAGAAACCTGCTGGCTGCTTGGAGGAACGCAGAGATTCCCAGTGCAAGTATGTGGGGAATGTATTTCCTCAGCAGCAAACTCTAAATTCACCACCTGCTCCTGGTACACACACTGTGACTGAATGTGAAGAAACAGAAGTTGATCAACATGTTCGACAGCATCTTCTACAGGGAAAACCACAGCAGCAGTGCTCCTCTGTTAGAGGTAAGACAACTGTAAAGACAAAAGTCTAATTATAGTTCCTTGTCTTTAAAGAACATTTTTGTGTTTTTCAGAGTATTCTGTTATCTATCATTTTATTAATCCTGTTAAAAACTTTTGAAATAGACAAGATAATTTCTTTATCTTAAATCAAAAAAGCTGGGCTAGGAATTTATTCCAGTTGGGAGTGCTGCTTAGTAGCAGGAAGCCCTGGGCTTGCTATATAAACTGGGCATGGTGGTACTTACCAGTTATCCTAGCATTTGGAAAGTGGAAGCAGGAGAATTAGAAGTTCATAGTCATCCTCAGCTAGTTTAAGGCCAGACTGGAATACATGGTAGTCATCTCAAAATAAATTTAAGAAGGTCTTTAAGTGACTTGCCCAACAATTCCAGTTTAGAGAATGATATTAATAACATTAGTAGTAATCTAGCATAACCCCATTAAAATTTAGGACTAAAGATACAGTTTCTTTCTTTCTTTTTTTTTTCAAGACAAGGTTTCTCTGTGTAACAGTCTTAGCTCTCCTGGAACTCACTCTGTAGATCAGGCTGGCCTCAAACTCACCAAAATC
>LZPO01097117.1:302187-319089 GCA_001675575.1 Neotoma lepida
AGGGAGGAGAGGGGGTTCTGTGGTTGGTATGTAAAATAAGAAAATCTTTTAATAAAAAAAATTCTATGTAACTGATGTGGAATTCTTTTCAGGGTATCATATTCAAGGAATCAGTTTATTTGAGTATTCATGAGATTAATTTCTATTATGGGGTTCAAGTGTGGCTTTTCAGGCTTTTTTTAAATCCTATTTACCCCTTTATTGTTTATTATTTTTTTATGTGAAGATGGTTTAAAATTTACAAATATCTCTTCATCAGACCCTCTTTTCTAGTTGAAAAAGAATTACATTTATATATTTGGGTGAAGGAGTACACACTACAATGGATACCTGTGGAAGTCAGAGGACAGTTTATGGGAGTGTTGGTTCTTTCCCTCTACCATGTGATTTGTAGGAATTGGACCTAGTTCATCAGGCCTGGTATAGCACATGCCTTTATGCTGAGCCATCTTCCCAGCCCTTTTTAGTTTTTCCTTAGCATATACTACATATATATATATATGTATATATGTATATATATATGTGTGTGTGTGTGTTTTTCATTAAGACATTTTCATATGTGTGTATAATGTATTTTTATTGAGCCTCCATCCACAATCCTTTCTTGTCTCACTTTCATTCCTGAGAGTCCAAGAGGGCAATGGCCTTGGTTGTCTGGAAGAAAGCATTCTGCAATACTTCAGTTCTTATTTTTTACATTCTTTCTGCCCTTTCTTCTACAGTGTTCCCTGAGCCTTGATGGGGTAATACAGATGTACTATTTAGGGCTCAGCTTTCAGCAGTCATTGTCAGCGCTTTCACCAGTTATGAGTCTTTGTAGTAACTACCACCCACTGCAAAAACAAGCCTGTTTGACCGAAACTGACTGCAGCGATAATTTGTGGGTATAAACAGAAATATTTAGAAGGCAATTTGACAGGTATATCATATCCAGTTAGCAAAACAGCAGCAGTAGCTTCCCCACTATGTGGCTTCCCCAGCCATTGGCTTTTGACCAGGTTTCCAGTATCAAATATGATTTTCTTCTTGTGGTGTGGTCCTCAAATCCAATCAGACAGCTGTTGGTTACACCACATAATAGACATGCCACTTTTGCACCAGTTGCCATGCCTTTCATAGCTATTTATCAGTGTGACATGCAGGTTCAAACTGAAGGATATTTTACAAAGTAAGACTATTAATGACAATTCTCTCCCAGCAGCTGCATAGTTCCTTGCAGCTCTGTGAAAGATAGCCAGAACAGAGGGAACTTCCACTTCAGTTACAGCCTGATTTCCTTACCAGAGAATGTGGCATCTTCAACTGCTCACCTGTAATTCCAGTGCTTGGTATTGAAGACAGGATCTCTGGGGCAAGCTGACGAGCTAGACTAGCTAAACTGCAAGTTCGGGGTTTAGTTGAGACCCTGAATCAATAAGGAAGACCTATACCATTGACCGTGGGCTCTCACACTTATACCCACATGTGTGCCCACACAGCTAAACATGCATATACATGCATACCACATCCATATAATTACAATTTTAACTATTATTGAGATGATGTGTTTATTGGCAAGTTCTCCCACCTTGATTCATGATCTAATTTACAAACATACATTTCTTTTGTCTTAGCACTTTTGTTTCTTTTAATCTAGACTAGTTCCTCAAGCCTTCATCTTCATTGCTTTGAACCTTTTCTTTCATTGCTTTCTACATCATATTGGTTTGTCTCAACATCAGAGGATTAAATTTGATTATGTGGTTAAGATGGGACTTTCTACAACTTTGCCACTGTAAAGTTACCACGTTTGCCTTTGTAATTAAAAAGCAATCTGTAAGGACACATTTTGAAACTATGTAATTACATTATTCTTCATCTAACTTTTACTAGTTTTAGCATCAATTTATGATTTTTCCATATCCCTTCTTTATTTATTAATTACCTTTTTATAGTTAGAACTGCCTTTTCCTTATTTGTTTGTTTGTTTGTATCAGTGTGAACTCACTTATTTATTAAATAGACTATATTCTCATTACTTATTTTGACAACAAATTGTTCAAGATTCGGGCATTGTTGGTCCTTTGATTTATTTATTTATTTATTTGTTGGTTTGTTTGTTTGTTTGTTTGTTTTTTACAAGAAAATGGTTTTATTCTAATGTTTAGTTACAGACAGCTCACAAATACACTGCCTCTGATGATACATGGAGTATATGCAGATATATTCTGATGACATCAGCTAAGAAAGCAGCTGACAGTCATGACACAGGTGGGGAGGTGATGACCTCTGAGGTTTCCCTACATGAACTATTCTGTTAATGTCACTTACAAAACCACAGACTACATGATATGTGTGGGCAGAAAGGCAGCTGAGTGCATCTCCTGACACTAAAGTGTAATAAACAGAAAACAGCCAACATTTACATGATTCACACCAAAATGATGACACCCAAAAACATGTTCCTTTCAAAGGACAGATTTATCAATAAAATATTGTATTTCTTTAATATTCTGCCTGATGCTTCATATGCTGTGGGGAAGTTAAATATGAGTCTAGTCAGCTTTGATTTATTTTTATGATATAACCCTATCACTCTTTGAGTTCTTTGCTTTTTGCCACAGTAAAGTTCATCTTGTTAAGTCCAGTGTTAGAAGTAGTAATATAGGAGAAAGTTTTGTCCAGGTCCCACCAGGCCCCACGGTCCCACAGCCACTTATAAAATAATTACTCAGAGGCTTATATTAATTATAACTGCTTTGCCATTAGCTCACGCTTATTACTGACTAGCTCTTACACTTAAATTCAGCCCATTTCTATTAATCTATATGTGGCTTTACCTGCATCCCATTCCATGTTGCTCCTTGGGCNGCTGGCTGGCATCTCCTGACTCAGCCTTCCTGTTCCCAGAATTCTCCTTGTCTGCTCATCCTGCCTATACTTCCTGCCTGGCTACTGGCCAATCAGCATTTTATTTATCAACCAATCAGAGCAACACATATTCACAGCATACAGAAAGACATCCTCATCATAGTAATTTCTCCAAACTATCTCCATCCTTCTTAACTAAGATACAAGCAATTTTACTGGTTTGTTTCTGGAAGCCACTGTTAAAGAGCCTTGTATATATACATTTTATATATATGTGTGTATATAGTATATATGTGTATTTTGTATATATTTTTCTATAGAAAATTTGTCCAAATATTTTTCTATATGGACAGGACTAAAGAGGGATTGAAAATAGGGTGGGATAGTAGAATAATGTAAGTAGAGTCATAGTGTATGGAAGAACTCAACTCATGGAAAGGAGCTCCAGGCTAGTCTGGGTTAAAGAAAAGATACGAAACTAGAGAGCCAGGAATGGACCACTTCACTGAGGAATTTATTTGCCCTCTGAAAGGAACTCAATCTTTTAGAACATGAGGAGTCATCATAGAAAGTTTGACTGGGTAAAGAATAATTATTTTTGTTAGACTTGCATTTTAATATTCTTTTCTGTTGCTAGTGGCAATTCATAAAGAATAGATTGCATAAATGTTTAGAATTATTTTTCAGTGGGATTGGTATTTGCCTTCTTTAATTAAAGGACATTTGATTCATTGATTTATTTTCTTGTGGAATTGCAGTAACTCAGGATTCACCTGTTCTCTGTGATAGATAACACAAACAAGAATTAAAAGTGTTAAGCAGTATTTATTTATTTATTTATTTGTTTGTTTGTTTGTTTATTGTTTTTTAGACAGGGTCTCACTGTATAGCTCTGGCTGGCCTGAAACTCACTTTATACACTAGGCTGGTCTCCAACTCAGAGAGATCCACCTCACCTCCGGCGTGCTGAGATTAAAGGAATGCACCACCATGACTGCCAAAACACTGTTAACTTTTAATGAAAAAAATCTTGAGTAAGAGATACTTGATGTACTAATGTCAGTAATAAGGTTGATATAGGTACTGGATAGTAAAGATATTTTATCTGGTTTACAGAGTTAATAAAATGAAATATAACAATGATATTTTTTGAAATAGCAAATTGTATCTTAGCATGAACTTTGCTGTTATAATAGGTGTTATTACTGCACTCTTTACAGCATGTATCCCAACCAGTTGGAGCTGAACAACAAGCAGCTATTCAAAATCCAGATTTTGTTCGAAGGTAAGTATCATCATCTTAGTACCTAGAAATCAGTGGTGGCGTGCTAAAACATGTCATTGTATGCTTAAAGTCCCTTGAATAGACTGATCTTTTATGTGTAAGATTAATAAAATTGGGATGAATTTTATTCCTTAAATATTTAGTGGTCATACAGATTGTGAAATTATTGACCATATTTTACTTTGTTTATAGTATTCTGTTCTACAATGTAAATGAAAAATTACGTAAAGTAAAATTTCAGCTAATCTCACAAAATAAATTATAATAAGATAAGTAATTGTATTATTGGTAGTTTTAAAATAGTCTTTTCTATATGTTATTCAGATCAGGTAATTTCTATTATTTTTTCAAATTTATTGATTCTTATCTGTGTCCTGTTTATTCGGCCATTTTTCCCATTCAATGAAGTTTTATTTCTGTGATTCTATGTTTAGTCCTCTAATTTCCATTTGGTTCTTTTTTAATCTTCTCTTTCTAATTGACTTTATTTTTTTCATTTGTTTCAAATGCAGTTTCAATTGCCTGTTTTGTTTTGTTTTTGTTCTTTTCATTAATGGGGATGGAGCCCAGGGTCCTTGAACATGTTAGGTGAGCACTTTACCACTCAATCCTTTGCTGAAATTGGCTTCCCTTTCCATTTTTTTTATTTCTTTCTCCTTTGTGTTGGAGACCAAACCCAGGGCTTTGTGCATACTAGACAAGTACTCTATCACTGACCTACACCCTACACCCTATCTGGTTATGTCTTGTCTGACAATTCCAACATCTGATTTATCTTGGAAGTCTATGCCTTTTGATTGTCTTTCTGCATTTGAGTTGTTATTTTCCTGGGTATTTTGTTTGTTTGTTTGTTTTTGTTGTTGTTGTTTTTCATTTATTTGTTTTTTTATATGACTAGAATTTTAATTTATATATTTTAGGCATTATGTAAGGATAGTTTGGATTCTAATTAAATCTTCTGTCTTAATAGACATTACCTGTGATTAGGTGCATGTGTTCTGGCTCTTAATGGGCTATGGTTCCAATGAAAATTTAGTTTTAGAGTGCTTGTACTCTTCTGGTCTGCTTTGTTCACCTGGCACCATTGGATACCACCATGGGACCAAAGGGTAGACTTTTCCTTGAGGCCATCCTTCTAGTCCATACTCTATTGATGAGGCTCCTTCCAGTTCTACTGGGGAAGGAGTCTCATCTTTGGCTAATGGGCTAAAGTCAGGAGACATTATGTTTGAGTTTCTTTTGTGTCTGTACTGAGATATATGAGACTGAGCCTGATAGCCTCCTGTCACTGGATAGCTAATTGGGAGATGTCAAGCTGCTGTTTGGTTTTTCAAGTCTTTGGGGTTCTTAGCCAGTTTTACTTTCAGTTTTTCAGTCTTGGTTGCCCTTCTGTGATTGTCTAGTTTATTATTTCCAGAATTTTTAAAGTTGTACTTGGGAGAAATGAGCAAGAAAAGTTGAGTTTCTGTCATCTTATTCCAAAAGCTATTTTTTAGATTTATTTTATTATGTTTATGAGTGTTCTACATGTATTGCACCACATGTGTGCCTAGTGCCCATAGGGATCAGAAGAAGGCATTGAATTCAGTGGAACTACAATTATAGACAGTTGTAAACATGTGGGGGCTGGGAATTGAATTCAGGTCCTTTGCAAGAATAGTAAGTGCTTTTAACCACTGAACCATCTCTCTAGTCTTAAACTGGTATTTTAAGGAAACATTTGAATGTGTAAAGTATTATTTCATGAGCTAAAATTGTATCTTTTTTATCCTCTAATGATTATTACTTATTACTGTCATTTCTCTATATTTTAAGAACTCCAGGAGAATGGTTTATTGGGAGGGTGTCCTGGGGATGGAACCCAGCCCTTGTATATGCTGCACAAGCACTGTACCTCTGAGTTACATCCTTAGCCCCTATGAGCATTAATGTGTAACCTTTTACTACTTGTACTTATGTATATTCTTTTACATGAAGACATAGAAAGAATTTAGGTTTTGTTTTTATCTCTTTTTGTACATATCTACAGAGATGGTTCTTGAGGTGTTTTTAGAAGGACTCACCAAAAAATAATTGAAAAGATATAAAAGATCTACTGATACTTACTCCATGATCATCAGGCTCTTAAAATCTTTTCTTCCTCTCTTCTACAATATTTCCTGAGCCTTAGGTGTGAGAATGTTCTGTAGATGTACCAGCTGGGATTGGGCTCCACAACTTTGTATTTTGATTCGTTCTGGTTTTCTATAGTAGGCTCTGTCTGTTGCAGAGATGTTTCCTTGATGAGGAGTAAAGACTATACTTATCTGTGGGTATAAGGACAAATGTTTATGATTGCTGTTAGTGATTATGCTGGTTTGGTAAATTAGTGGTTGTAGTTTCTCTTCTAAGATCCATGACTGCATTAGTATTGTCTTTTATATTTTTTTTTCTGATTTGAACTTATAAAATAGCTATAACTAGTCACAATTAATCATGTTAAACCACTTTTTTATCATTCATTTTCATTGCTTGTTTTACCCCCTGCATTATTCCTATCTCCTATACTTAAGTCTGCTTATCCTTTGTTGAGGTCTATCTCCTTTTTGGAGTAAGAATGTGTATTCATTTTAGAAGCTTTATTTGAATACATTAGTAATCTCCAAACAAATGAGAAAAAAAGTGATCAAGAGTAGCTCTTAAATTAAAAAAAACAACATCCCTTTATAAAAGGTTTCATAGTGGCCTATGACTACCAATGTCTTTCTTTTATTCTTACTCCTGTGATAAAAATGTACAAGTATATATGATATCTCATTTTTTATAACTTTTGAAAACAGCTTTATTGAAATATAACTTGTGGGACTGGAGAGATGGTTCAGCAGTTAAGAGCAGTGGCTCCTATTTCAGAGGACCAGGGTTCAATTGCCAGCACTTGCATGGTGGCTCACAACCATGCGTAACTGCAGTCCCAGAGGATCAGATACTCTCTTCTGGCTTCTGTGGGTACTGCATGCACACGGTATACAGACATACATGCAGGCTTACCACTCACGCACATAAAATAAAAATAAATGTTTAAGAAAAAAATACGATTTATCTATCATACAATTCTACCATTTAACTTGTACAATTCAGTGGTATTAAGTATATTCAGAGTTATACAACCATTGGTTGATTTTCCTTAAACTTAAAATTTTATGTTAAGTTTTCTTTGGATTTTTATGATCAGGATCGGAATGAGTTACCTTTCTTTTAATCACTAGTTTGAATCAAGATGTGACAGCTATGAAAGAAAATACCAATAACCCCGATAACCCAAGTGGAAATAGCAAACAGGATCGGATGAAACAGAGAAGAGCCTCCTGTCCCCGGCCAGAGAAGGGGACTAAATTCCAGCTTATTGTCCTTCAGGTCAGTGTATATGTATGGCTGTATTAGAGTTTGTGTAGAAGTTTTAGAGACTCAGGGAGGAACAGTGCTGTGGAAGTAAATGCAGAATATTGTGAAACCTTCTGTAAACTAACCTCTCCTTCATTCAAAATTTCTGATGAGAACATTACATTGTAGATATTAAACTTAGAGATTGTAGGGTAAATAAAAGGAAGAACATAAAATCCCTATAACCATGAATCAGAGCTTATTCTTTCTGTCTTTTTAGTTTGTGTTCATCTTTTGTTCTATATGTATGTGCAGTGTCTCACATTTTAACATTGTAATAGTGTGAGTAATATTAGAAAAAATACATTGAATTATTTTGTGGTAGATGTTCCAAATATTATGTACTATTTTTATTATGACCCTCCAAAAGCCTTATATGATGAATAGTATACCCATCTTTACAAATATAGATGCTCATACCAGAAAAGTAATTTGCATAAAATCATTCAACTACCAAATGTAGTTCAGTCAGATCTGAACCAGATCAGAATTTAAAGCCTGTATCTCTAACCAATATGATATATGTTTCAGATGGATTATAAAACTTACATATAGCTTTATATCCTTTCTTGTTGAAAACTCAATATATTTTGTACATATTTCTGATACCAGTAAATAATTTGAAGAATATATTTTAAATGTCTGTAATACATAGTCCCTTGTTCAGAGATATAATTTAATTATCCTTTTTCCCATTCTTCCTTTAGGTTTGTTCTGTAACTGTTGCTGAATATGTTGTATGTGAGCTCATCTAGTTACTCCCTGTAAAATGTTGTGATTTTATTTTCATTTTTATTGTTTTTAGACAGAGTCTGATAATAGCCTAGGCTTGCTTCAAACTTACTATATAGCCAAGGATAACTTTGAATTTCTAATCCTCCTGCCTTCACTTCCCAAGTACTGAGATTACAGATATGTACCAACATGATTGGTTCATGTGGTGCTGGGGATGGAACTCAGGGCTTTGTGCATGCTAGGCAAGCATTCTACCAACTGTGTTCCATCCCCAGCCAAGACTGCCTCTCTTTAACTGGTTAAATGTGTATACTCAGGTATCAATCTCTGGAGACAACATGGTGGAGTGTCAGCTGGAAACACACAACAATAAGATGGTCACTTTCAAGTTCGATGTTGATGGTGATGCACCTGAGGATATTGCAGATTATATGGTAAGTATAATAAGACAGAACTATTTTTCCCTTAGTGTACTCATTGTCTCCTTTTTCTCCTTTCTCTCACCCCACTTGCTTTTTGCCCTCTCTGGGTTCTCTCCATTTATTCATTTACCCCATCTCTTGATAGAATGTGTATAGTTTTTTTTTATTTGCACAGGGAAAAATTGATTATCAGTGATAAATTATTGCATTTCCTCTGATTTTACTGTAGTTATCTGAGAAAATATGAGGTTTTTAGGATTTTTGGTTTGTTTTTTAGATCACTGTGTTTTAATCTCTGGCTATATGTTAAAATAATACTATAAGTTTTAAATGATAATCTCATTGCATAGGCCCCTGATTAAATTAGCATTAAGCCACCTAGGTACTTTTAATGTATCTAACATTCTGCACAAAAGTATTCGTGATGTTTTTCAGTACATTTAGGTTTTTTTTTTTAATGTGTGAGTGCGTTGTGTGTGGTGTATATACATGTTTGTGTGGGTATGGGCATGGAGTACAGAGAACATTGGGTGGCCTCTTCAACCGCTCTCCGCTTGATTTCTTTTGTTAATGTGTGAGTGTGGTGTTTATGTATGTCATGTATGTGTAAGTGTGTGTTCAGGTACATGCACACATACCTACATCTGCAGAGGCTAGAGGAGGACTTCAGGTGTCCTCCTTTGTCATTCCCTGACTTACTCTTTGAGACAAAGTCTCTTCCTAATCCTGATGTTTCTGTCTTTCAAGTGGGCTGGCAGCCAGCAAGCCCCAGAAATCTTCCTGTCTCTCTTCATTTCGGGGGTTACAGGTTTATGTGAAGCCATGCCAAACTTGTTATATGTATGCTGGGATCTGAACTCAGGTTTTCATGGATCCATAGCAAACACTCTTAACCACTGAGCAATCTACCTTATGTTTTGAAACATGGTCTCTTACTGAATCTAGAACTCATTGATTCAGCTAGACTGGTTAGCCAGTGAGTCTTACAAATCTTCCTGTCTCCATCACCCCTAACCCCATCCCTAGCACTGGGATTACAGATACATACTACCATGCCTCGCTTTTTATATGGATGCTAGAGTCAAACTCAGGTTCCCATTCTTACATATCAGGCACTTTATCAACTGAGTCATTTACCCAGACCCACATTTAATTTTTTAATAGCTTTGAATAGTTAGGCTTAGGATAGTGTTTTTCTTTCATGTCTTTAATCCCAGAACTTGGAGGCAGAAGCAGGCTGATCTCTGTGAGGTCGAGGTCAGCCTTATCTTCATAGTGAATTCTAGGACAGCCAGGATTATGTAGAAAGAGCTTGTCTCAAAAACAAAACAAAACAAAAAATGACCAAACAAAGCAAAGACAAAAAAAATCTATAAAACACCATTGTGTTCATTTTGTGTTGGCTATCTACTACTGGGTGTGGGGCCTACCCTTAAGTGTGGTTTATATACCCAGTGAGATTCTGTTAGAGAAAACTAATTTTTCCTTTGTAAGTGAATGTCAATTGGAAGTAGCTTCTTGGTTGTGGTGTGGGCTTGTATCCACTTCCTCCTCTCAGTACTGTAGTCCCATCTGTCTTGGACCTATGCAGGCCCTGTGCATGCTGCCACCATCTCTGTTAGTTCGTATGTGTGTCAGTCCTGTTGTGTCTGGAAGATACTTTTTCCGTGATGTCATCAATCCTTCCTGGGTCTTATCTTTCTGCTTCCTCTTCTGCTTCTTGAGCCCTGATGGGAGGGGCTTGATGAAAACACCCATTTAGGACTGAGTGTTCCAAGGTCTCTCATTCTCTGCACATTGTTCAGTTGAAATTACAGCCAATTTATAAAATCCAAGATATTTCAAAGTATAGTGGCTTTTTCTGACAAATATCAGTCATCTCAGAATAATTAAATGCAGTGTGAAACATTTTATAACTGGTCTTAATTATTTTTGTGGCACATTGTTCTCCTATAGAATTCACCATTAAAATATTATAATTTTGAAGAAAAGTATTCTTATGAATACGTTGGCTTTTACTTGATGGCAGGTTGAAGATAACTTTGTGCTGGAAAATGAGAAAGAAAAGTTTGTAGAGGAATTGAGGGCTATCGTAAGTCAAGCCCAGGAGATCCTTCATGCCCACTCAGCTGCAGAAAAATCTATTGGTGTTGACTCTGTTGCTTTGGAATCCAACAGTAACCAAGTAAGAACACGTTTTTAATAAGAAGGTCATTTGGGGACTTTGTCAGGAACATCATCATTTACCTGTTCATTTTTATTTCAGACAGGATCATCTGAACAAGTACTGATAAATTCTGCATCCATTCAAACCAGCAGTAAGTATATTTAATAAAATTTACCATTTGGCTTTTGAAACAAAGCATTTTGGAGTCTTCATATACTTTCATAGATAATAATATTAACCAATAAATTAATTTGATGATAAATTGTTTTTCCACACTTGAAAGAAATTTATAGCCCAGCGATTTTTAAAAAAATATTGATTCTTTATCTGAATAATTTACTTCTAGGTTATTACATGGTATGTTACCAGAAAAGGCAGTCACAATGCTGATTGACAGCCCATATGAATCTTGACTGCTAATTTGTTTATTTTGACATGAGATGGACAAAAGTATTTTAACTAAAATCACTGTGTTCTAAGTTTGTCTCATATTTTAATAGTCATTCAGAACTTGACTTTTTCACTGATGATAATACTTCTACCAGCTCTAGTCACTGATAACATTGTAAATCAGACACCAGATAATCTTCCAGAAACTAAAATTGGGGTTCTTCTGTCTTCTTTTCTGACAACTTTATCTCTTCATTCTTCTTAGCCCTGGTCATGGGTATATTAAGAGTATCTGGGAGGGGGAGAAGAACCATAGCATCATGAAGACCTCTGAAGGAATTAACACAACATGAAGAAGCAAAAGGTGGTGTGGGAATAATGGAAGCAGATACCATTATCCTGAAATTTAGTTCAACTGTATTAGGATGCCAGACTACATCTGTATCTTACTTTGTTGGTTAGCAGAAATATGAGCAAGTTTCTGACTGACAATGTAAGGTAAAGTTCCAAAGAAAATTACTTGAGAAAGTTACAGCTGTAGGGATTTGTCTTACCTTACTTTATATTGCCATAAGCTAGATTTACTTCTCTTTTTTCTGGTGTATAGTTTTGTAAATTTTAATGCTTGTATTGATATGTATACCACCATGATACTACTTAGGCACAACCATAATCAGCTTGCAGAACAACAGCTGTAAATTTGCATAGAGAAACTATGACCCACTTATTTAAATAAAGTGCTTTGCTTCTGGTTACTAGTAATACATACCTCATATTTAGTTCTGTAGACTGTCAAGGTTGGGATATTACTCTTATGGTTTATAATTATCCTTGTACTGTTCAAAGTGGAAATGCAACACAAGCTAATTTTTAACTTGATTTCTTTATTTAATATGAACACACTGACAGTTGCTTAGTGTATAATTTGTTGATAATTCTTTCTCCAGATGAATCTGCTCCTCAGTCATCCCCGGTTGGTCGGTGGCGGTTTTGTATCAATCAAACAATAAAAAGTCGTGAAGCGCAGTCTCCTCCTTCCCTTCAGCCTTCTGTGGCTATGGTTCCTGGGTTACATCCACTTACTAGTAAGCTTTATTGTCTGCCAGCTTTCTATGGACTTAGACGATATGGTTACAAATTACAGACTGTCTCATTAATTTTTTTTCATGAATATTTTATGCTTATGACAGTTTTCATGAGCATTTTAGAAGACATTAATATCGCTATATAATATGCCATTTTATTCAATATTTGTGAGAAAAAAAAAACAAGAAGTCATTTCTTCTTGTCTGTTGAATTCTGTGATGTTTTAGGTCTTATTTACAAGTATACTCTTAAATGAGTTCTCATTTGTCCCTTGCTTTTCTTGTCTCTTTTGAGTTTTGTGTTTGCACTTTGTACTCATCATAACTTAGCTATTCTTTTGTTATTTTTCCAGGTTCAAGAAACACAGGTAATCAGGAAATATCACAGGACACACTGTTCACTGTAGAGAATAATCCAGGCCAGCATGTACTTTTTACCTCCAAATCAGAACACAAGGATGTGGTTGATGGTAAGATTTCTGAATGTGCTAGTGTAGAAACTGAGCAGCCAACTATTCTCTATCAAGTGGAAGATGACAGACAGATAATGGCACCAGCTACTGATAGTTCCAATTATTCTGCTACTTTGGTGTGTCCAGTTCCAGTTGAATGTGAAGCACCCACCAGCCAAGCAGGCAGGTTCCTACCTACACATCCATGTCAACAAGCTGCTGTTCTGGCTGATGTCCTTGTGACCCATCCTGGTGAATCGGTTCAGATTGGTAATAATGCTGTTCTAACCTCAGTGTTTGTATCTTCTGATCAAAAGCCTCAATCCTTATCAGTACAGCAACCAACTATAGATGCAGAGTTCATTTCCCAAGAAGGAGAAACCACAGTGAACACTGAACCAAGTTCTCCTAAGGCAGTCATTGCCACTCAGACTCCTGGCTTTGAACCAGCTACACTTCTACCTGCTACTGTCCTGGAATCAGATGGGGAACGACCTCCAAAAATGGAGTTTGCAGACAACCGAATTAAAACGCTAGATGAAAAATTAAGAAACCTGCTCTATCAGGAGCACAACATTTCTAGCATCCATCCTGAGAGTCAGAAGGATACTCAAAGCATAGACTCTCCATTTTCTTCCTCTGCTGAAGATATACTGTCCTATCCAATGCCAGAAGTCATAGCTGTCAGTCACTGTGGGATTCAAGATAGCCCTGCACAATCCCCGAATTGCCACCAGACAGGCTCTAAGATTCTGTCCAATGTGGCTGCAAGTCAGCCTGCTAATATATCAGTGTTCAAAAGAGACTTGAATGTGATAACTTCTGTACCCAGCGAGTTATGTTTACATGTAAGTATCTTTCTAATTCTTATTCTTTGCTTATGAATTTAAAGAAATGCCCTCTCTCCTAAAAGGTTCCAAAGTAACTAACATTTAAGACGATGACTTAGGCTGCAGCTACTCAGAACTTCTTAGAAATGGCAGATCTGTCTTGAGTCTATTTAAGAGAGCCTTCTGCTGACATAGCTTGAAACTTGCAAACACTGTATATAATTATAGATTATTTTGTGGATGAGAGTAACATACTTTTTGATTTCAACTTAAGAGGAAACTGCAAAAACAAAACAAGAAAAATTTACAAAGAGAAAACTGTTGTCCATTTCTTTATAACAATTTTATAGTATTAATGTTTTGATGAGTTTAACTTATTTTTTAAAAGCAAAAATCATCCATAATCCCATGACTTTTTTCTTAACCTCTAAAAGGTCCAGAAATATAGCTCAGTGATAGACTGCTTGTCCTAGTACCTTAAACACTACAGCATTTAATTAAGTAAGCATAGTAACTCATGCCATAATCCTAGCACTAAAGAGGTGGAAGTGGTAGGATCAAAAGTTCAAAATCATCTTCAACTGCATACTGAATTTGAGGCAAGCCTGGACTACATGGTACCTTGTTGCAAAACAACAAATAAAATGTAAGGCGGGCTCATAGGTCCTGGCCATTCCCTGCTGAACTATTGGTTATTGATAAATTCTAGGAAAGAGACAGTCATTGTCTTCAGTTGTATAATCTATGGTGAACCCATCAGGCTCTAACAAAAAGTCCCAAACATACAGTTACACAGATGGTCCTGGTTAAACTCAGTGGATCACAAAATAAATACAAAGACATGAATATGGGAAAGGAACTTGTTGAGAGGAGAGGAGTTAATGTGGATGGGAGGGAAATGAGAGAGAAAGTGGAGTGGAGTAATCAGAATTCATTACAAACACGTATAAAATATCAAAGAATAAATTCAATTAGCAAAATAAAATAAAAATAAATTTAAGAAAAGAGGAGAAGGAACAGGAAGAAAAAAAGTTTTCTCCAGAACAATTGAGATTGAAAGATTACAAATTTCCAGATTTTAGAGTCTCTTAATCTTAGAATACTTGTAAATACCAAATGTGATATCTTGGGGCTGGTACCCAAATCTAAATACAGAATTCATTTATATTTTTTATATATTTATACACAGAGACTGTAGACAATTTTATATAGTATTATTAATGTACTTTCATTTTATTTGGAACTCATTAGATGAGGTTGGTCAGATGTGGAATTTTCCACTACTAGTGTGATCATATTGGTACCCAAAAAGTTTCAGATTATGTATTTTAGATTTTTATTGAGATTGCTCACCCATATAATGTAGGAACTTATTCTTTTCATGTCTTATTTTTCAGTATTGGATATTAAGTTTAGGGATCAAATAAATACCATGCAAGTGCTGTACCACTGAGCCATACCCCTAGTCCTATTTACCTTTTCTACCTGTTCAGTCACAGAGGTAACCACTAGTAATTTTGCTGCTGGTCCTTCTTGACTTTTCTTAACCTTACATATCTCTATTTACATGCATATCACATATGTTCTGCAAAATAATATTGTGCTATAAACACACTGCTCTGTGAACTGAAATTTTTCTTTTTACCATATGCCATGAACATCTTTCTAAATGTTTACCACAGTAATTTTTGTCATTGTTGCTGTACAAATAATATATATTTGTATGCAAAATAAAATCTATCATAACCCAAATCTGTAAACATAGGAGTTAGCATTTCCAGATATGATTTTAGTTAATGTATGAATATTTGTACCAACATAATTCTGCATATGTACTGTGCCTTTTATAAACATAGATATAATATTCATCTACATATATTCCTTTATGTATATATGCTATTTTGCATTTTTTAAATTTTTGTCAACTATTTTAAGTTATACAATTAATATGTCAGCACAAGAGTATTTCAGAACAATAGTAAATCTAAACAACACTTCCTAAACAAGTTTCTTATTGGAGTAACTTGTAAATAATACATGTATTTGTTCCTCTCTTGATTTAGTAATTTTGTGTTTTTCTTTTTAAGACTGTGTTTCACTATGTAGCTTGAAGCTGGCATGGAACTCATTACCTTGCCATTCTTATAACTTATAATTTTTAGCTCTGTTACCACTTAAAGTTTCTGCATTTCTGCCTCTCAAAGCCTCACAATGGGGATTAAATTTTAACATGATTTTGATGGGGACATTCAAACCATAACAGATTCCTCATTGTTTAGCATATAGAAATGCAACTGACTTTTTTTTTTTTGAGACAAGGCATCTACTCTGTACTTCAGGTTAGCCTGGCTTCAAACTCGTGGCAATCTTCCTATCTCAATCTTCATCGTGCTGGGATTATAGATGTGAGCCACTCCTGTTAGCTACAACTGGCATTCTTGTGTTATAATTGTGTCATTGAACTTTGCTGAGTTTATTTATTGGCTCTAATAGCTTTTGGTAGATTCTTTTGGATTTTCTTTCTTTTTATAGATGCGTTTGCATGTGTATGTGTGTGTATATTTGCATGTATGAGTGCACATGGAGGCCAGAGGTTGACAGTAGGTGTCCTTAATCACTTCACCATATTCTGTTGTGGCAAGATCACTGATTGACTACTGTAGCTAGACATTTTGCTCAGAGGATCTGAACTCAGTTCTGTATGCTTTCATAGCAAGTGCTTTACCCACTGAGCCATCTCTCTAACTCTGAATTCTCTCTTTTTTTATTTGAGACAGGGTCTCATTCTGTAGACCAGGCTGGCCTCGAACTCACAGAGACCCACCTGCCTATGTCTCCTGAGTGCTGTGATTAAAAGTGTGTACCACAATGCTCAGCTTTGGGTTTTCTATGTATAAAATTTTGTCATCTGTGAATGAAGATAATTTCATTTGTTCATTCCTATTTTTCTCATATGTTAACTTTTCATTTTATACGTATAGTATAGTTTGCCTTTCTTCCTTCAGTCATAAATTCTTATGTATATGTCTCGATTGTTGTTGTGTCTAAGTATTTCACTTGATCAGGAAAACTAAAATTTATAATAAATATGCCATCTTGTTCTATTCACTACATATAAATATATCTCATTATAATTTCAATGAAATCAGTGTAGCACTTCCTGAAATGTAGTATTTTTACAAGTTTTTTTCTCTCCTAATTTAAATAGTATTGCTAACCCAAAATGGGACTTCAGAAACTTTGCTTATTTGAAGTTTGCTGGTTCA
>LZPO01097117.1:319174-331619 GCA_001675575.1 Neotoma lepida
CTGGCCTCAAACTTACTACATAACTAAGGATGACCTGCCTCCACCTAATACTCCTTCCTCCACCTTCTGAGAGCTATAATTATGGGTGTATGCACATGAATTCTTTATGTGGTTCTGGGAATCAAACCTAACACCTTGTGCTTGATAGACAAGCCCTGTATCAACTGAACATCTCTAGTTCAAAATTATCCCTTTTGATAACTCCTGGTTTGTTCTAAGCAGCAATGCTTACTCTCATGTAGGAAGGCTGTCTTCATTTAGATGAATGCTACATCCCATCCTATATGCTTTTTAATCTTCTGTTATTAGTGACCCTTCCTTTTTTTTTTAAAACAGGATTTCTCCATGTCAGCCCTGACTGTCCTGGAACTCTGTAGACCAGGCTGGCCTAGAACTCACAGAGATCTGCCTGCCTCTGCTCCCAAGTGCTGTGATTAAAGGTGTACACCACCACCACTGGGCATTAGTGACCATTCTTATGTCCCAAAGTATCTGTGGTTCTTTGCACTAAGTTTTTGTATTAATTACCACAGATAATTTATTTTTAAAGCACTCATTTAGACACAGCAAGTAATCATGGGTATTTGGGGAGGGTATAAGGCCAAGAACATGGTTTTATAGCAAACATGGTCTGATATTAAAAATTCTTAGAACATGAATTCACAGTAATTCATTTCTTTACAAATTTCTAGGTGATTATATAAACTAAGAAACTTGATTTCCTCATATTTCTTTGTTACTTGAACAGCTTTAAATATCTTGTTTTTCTATTGCATCATATATCAAGCATCATTATCTCTTAAATAATAGGAGACCAAACTAACATTTCATTTCATAGCATTTATAACTAGGCATGGTGCTGCACACCTGAAATCCCACCCCTTGGGAGGTAAAGATGATAAGAGCCAGAGTTCAAGGACAGCCTGAGTTACATGATACCTTGTAGCTAATGAACCAAAAAAACTAGTATTTTTAGTCATTTGGCATATATAAAAGAAAGAACTTATTTTAAATTTTAGTTTTCAAATTTGATATAATGATAACAATATTTTGGCCTGGAAAAGTAATAGTCTCTTTTATTTCATCTGAAGACTTCAAAGAAATGTCAAGGCTTCAGTTTCAGTATGATATGGTACTGTTACTGAAACAGTGCATAGTTTTCTTTTTTTTGGTAATTATTAATCCATATAAGAAATTCCAGTATGCCAAAAAACTTATTCACCTTACCTAAATTATTACCACTTCGTTTTTCTTTGGTTTTGTCTCCATTAGGAGATGTCCCCAGATGCTTCACTTCCAGGGGATCCAGAGGCCTATCCTGCTGCTGTGTCAAGTGATGGAACCATTCATCTGCAGACAGGAGGTGGATATTTTGGCCTAAGCTTTACTTGTCCTAGTCTCAAAAATCCTATTAGCAGGAAATCCTGGACTCGAAAATTAAAAAGCTGGGCATACAGGCTACGGCAGTCAACCAGCTTTTTCAAGAGATCAAAAGTCCGTCAAGGTAGTGTGCTTACAGTCAGGGACATAGACTAGGTAACATCATTTTTCATCTACTTTTTTTTTGGTCGTCCATATTTGAATCTTGCCATGTTTTCCATGTAGCTCATGTATTTTAAATATCCCATTAATGTTGTTGCCATTTTATTTTTTCCTTTTGGAACTAATTTGGTTTTTCAGTTATTCATTTCATATAGATACTAAGTATCGGGATAAATCTTGCAATGTCTGATTTAGAGTTAGGGACTTAAACAATGTTGCTTATACATTAACACTTTTTAATTATGTAGCAAGGGTTAAACTTTTTCTGCTTTTCTTCATTTTTGGTAATGTAAACAAATTAGTCTTAAAAATGATTTTTCTCTTTTCTGCTTATAATTTGACAACCTTACAGTGGAAACAGAAGATAAAAGATCAGCAATTGCTCCCGATCCCATTCCGCTGCCACGGGAGTTCTCAGCTGATACTAGGGCTTTGAGTAGATGTAAAGCGATGAGTGGATCATTTCAGCGGGGTCGGTTCCAGGTTTGTGTCTTTGGTTGACTCTATCATTGGATGCTTTATGAAAGGAAACAGCCAGGGCTAGAGATAGAGCTTCATGGGAGGGAGAGTTTACCCATCATCTGTGAGACCCAACAGTACAAAAAAGTGACACCATTTGAAATTGATCTGTAGATCATCCTTACTTTAGCTGTAAATTATTTCATATCTAGTTTTTTATCTTGGTCATATATTTTCACCTTATAAAGTTATCATTAAAGGTAAATCTAAAGAATATAAGGATGTTAGTAGTTGCAAAAGAGCACAGGAATAGATAATCATTTTGGGGTCATCATTTCTATCAGTTTAGTTTCCTGTTTAGATTTATTATTTTTGTTAATGTGTATGTGTCTGTGTGGGCATATGCCATGTGAGGTGCCCACAGAGGCCAGGAGAGGGTATCAGATAGATCCCTGGGAGCTGAAGTTACAGATGGTTGTAAGCTACCATGTGGATGATGGAAACCAAACTCAGGTCCTATGCAAGAGCAGCAAATATTCTTAACTGCTGAGCTGTCTCTCCTGCCTCAATTTAATTTCATGTCATTTAGAATCTCAGCAAATTTCATAGTGGAATTTTATTTGAATAACATGAAGCTAATCTGTCCAAGGGCCCCAAATGAAAGACTGTGGGTATTATAAGTTTTGGTATTACCAAGTATTATATATGTCAAATCAGCCCTTCCAGTTGTCATTGCTGTGTTTTGACAGTGAATTTCTTCATGAGGTTTACCCTTTGATTAGGTAGAACCAGACAAGTTTACCTTTTTATGTCTCAGGTGATTACGGTTCCTCACCAGCAGTCAGTGAAAATGATGTCTTTTGGAAAAGAACACAGACCTCCATTCAAGAAAACAACAGTCCAGTCTAGTGAACAAGCACTAGCCTTTGCTGAAACTGCAGTGTCTCAATTGATCGAAGTGGAACCTGCCATGCCCACTCCTAAAGCTTCAGTTTCTTCACGAAAGTTACAAACTCTTTATGAAACGTTTAAAGAAGATAAAGGAGACCCTGAACAAGGTGACACCTTCTTATCTTTCAGCACAGCTTGTGAGACCAGTGTGTCTTCAGTGACTACCGAAAAAAACTTGGAAGAAACTTCAACCACAGCAATTAGTGTGCATTCTGGATCTGAACTGTTAGATAAAGAAAAAGAGAAAATGACTCCTGGGAAACAGCCATGTACTAATGACTTTTCAGACACTCTTGCTGGTAATGGAAAGTCAGTGGCAAAAACTGGTTCAAAGAGTGATCAGTATTTACCACTCCGTGAAGAGCAAGCCTACGCTCAAACACAGAGTTCACTCTTCTATTCTCCATCTTCCCCAATGAGCAGTGATGATGAATCAGAAATTGAGGATGAGGACTTGAAAGTGGAGCTTCAAAGATTACGAGAAAAGTAAGGATGCTCTCTTTTCTGTAACAAATCTAATTGTTTATGGGTTTATAAAACTTAATATTTGCTCTGTAGCTAATTGAGGATTGGTGATATTTTAATGATTAAAACTATAATAAATGCTATTGTAAAATGTTTATGGAATGCTAAAATTATTGTATATGAAATTATTTTAGTTTTTAAAATTGTTTTATGTGTTTGGATGTTTTGCCTGCATGTATGTCTGTGTGTGCAGTGACCATGGAGGCCACAAGAGGTTGTTGGATATCCCCCTAGAACTCACAAGCAGTTTGTGAGCTGCTGTACAGGTGCTGGGAATTGAACCCAGGTCCTCTGGAAGAGTATCCTTAACTCTTAACTCTTAACTTCAAGCCATCTCGCCAGCTATTTTTTTTTTTCATGGAGGGGTGCTTTTTGAGACAGGGTTTCACTATGCAGTTCTGCCTGGCCTGGAGTATACTATGGAGCTAATCCTCATTGACCACAAACTTGTGGTAATCCCCCTGCCTCTGCCTCCTTCATGTGGTATTATAGGCACATGCCAAGATGTATTGACTTCTTTATGCTTTTTCAGTCCTTGTTCTTTAGGACTCTTGGAGTAAGAATTTACAACTCTTCTTACCTTTTATTAGTAGACAGCTAATTTATGTAGTTGAATAGAATAGTTCATCTTTAGGAAAATATAAGATCCTTCTAAGATCAAGCTTGTTATTTAGTGAATGAGGTCATAAAGTTTTACTAATGATACTATGGCAGTATGTTTTATCATGTAGAGTGCTTTTTTTTATATGTTTTGTTTTGTTTGGTATTTGGTTTCTTATACCAGCCTAACATTTAACTTGCTAAGTTAAGCTGGGAATAATCTTGAACTCCTGACCCTGTTGCCTGCACCTCCCAAGGGCTGGAATTACAAGTATGTGCCATCATAACAACAACAAAATTATCACCACCAATAACAAAAAAACTTGACCATTGGTCTACTTTGAAAAGTGCCATGCAAGCCTGACAGCCAGAATTTAATCCCCAGAAGCCACAGTGGAAGGAGAGACCCAACTGCTGAAAAGTTTCCTATGACATCCATAAACACATATATCATACACATATATACACAATAATAATTCTTATAGCAAAAGATTAAAAGTTAACTAAAATACACACATATACATGTTTGATATTATATTGCATATATTTCAATTTTCTGTATATTCGATACTATGCAGTTTATGTATACAGATATTTTTATGGTACAATACTTATTTTTAAAGTGCTCTGTTTTATGGAGTATTGTTATTGTTTGAAATATGGTCTTGCCCAGGCTGGCCTCAAATTTGCAAACTTCCTACTGCCTCAGCCTCCTGATTACAGGAATTTAACAAATCTTTTAAATCATTTTGAAAAGACTGTTGGCTTTTATAGCTGCCTATGTTGGTTATGGGCACTTGATTTTGGTTGTGAAATATAGATTCTCAAAAAGGATCTTTTTATTCTGGGATTGGAGAGATGGCTCAATAGTTAAGAGCACTTCCTGTTCTTCAGTTCCCAGCATACATATCAGGTAGCTTATGACTATCTGTAACTCCAACTCTAGGAGTTCTGATGGCCTCCATAGGTACCTACACACTTGTGCCATATGTTCATACAAACATGCACATAAATAAAAACAAAAATCTTTTTTAAAAATCAAGCCAAAATAGGACCAGGTGTGGTGGCATATGCCTTTAATTCCAGCAGAGGCAGGTGAATCTCTTTGAGTTTGAGACCAGCCTGTTCTACAGAGCTAGTTGCAGGACAGTTACAGCTCTGGTGCAGACCTAGTAGCAAGATCTTGAGTTCTAAAGTGCCAGAGTTCTTACATAAGGCCAGGAAGTTGGGATTCTTTAGTCCTTGGCAGCAGCTGTCATTACAATGGATAGGCAGCCCTAGGTATCAGGATTCCTCAGCCCCTGGCAATGGCTAGTATTGAGCTCCCGGGGAAGAGTTTCTGAAACCCTCCAAATTTAAGTCTTGACAGCTCTCTGGAATTCTTCCAGTGACCAGAACCAGCAGTTTCTTTTCTCTGTGTTTTTATAGCCTTCAATCCTTTTCAGCTGCAGCTCTCTTTCCTTTCAATTTCCACCATCCCCTTAGTTCCTGCCTGGCCTCTCTCTCAAACTATTGAGCACCTCTTCAACTGTTAAGCAGTTGAACCTTGCTGATTTTGACTGCTGACAACCAAGCTCTCTTCTTCATCTGTCAAGTAGCCAGCTGCCTTGCCACTTTCATAATTCAGGCCTGTAGACTGATAACTCTCATTGCCTCTGCTGTCTTCTTTGTGTTTACCAGCCCAGCCTACACTACTGAAAGTAAACAAGACAAGACCACCCAGGAGAAGCAGCTTTATAATGGGCCTTGTGTTGTTACATCAGAGAAGATAGCACACAATCTGCTTATAAAGCCAGAGGAGTATTTGGACTACCACAGCATATCTTTCACAGCACTGTCCCTTTAGTCACAGCCACAGCAGTCCCTCTGGTAGGCCACCAGAAGTTATTTCCCTCTGGCCTTGAAGGGGAGAGGTGAAAATGTTTGCAGAGTCTTCTAGAGTTCTGCAAGGCTTTTGATAGCAAAAAGCTGAGTACACACTGTTTGGAACAGTCCTAGTTAAGGCTGCACCTCTAGGAGCTAGAGCAATCAGCTGAGTTCATTGTGTAGTTTTCTCAAGGCATCTGTGGGGTGTTCAAAACTGCTGGTGCTAGAATAAGAACAGTCCAGCTGGCTGACTGACAGTCTTTGTACTCAAAGCAACCAGGGCAGCAAGGAAGAGTCCAAGAGCTACTAGTTAGGGAGTCAAATTGCATAGTCCCCTAGTAACTGAGCTTTTTTTAAATAGGAAAATGAACATCAGAAGGGGTGCTTAGAATAGGAATGTTAATTTATCATTAACACTAATAGTAGCTACTTTAACTGACTTTAATAGTGTTTAAAACCTGCCCAATGGCTAAGGGAATGAATGCCCATTCTCCTCTTCTGTCTCACTACCCCTGGACTACAACCCCAGCACTTTAGTGTTCTTTTGTCATTATGGCTTGTCCATAGTATTTTACCAGAGGATTGATAGATACTATAGACCAATAATAGTAAGCTGAGATTTTTTTTTCCTAAATTAGTTTGAATAATCTATAGATGTGGGAGTTTGTATTTTAAAAGTTAAATTTTAAAAATAAAGGCCAGTCCTAGTGGCACACACTTGTAATCCCAGTACTCAGAAGGCAGAAGCAGGCAAACTTCTGTCTTATCTATATAGTGAGTTCCAGGCCAGCAAGGTTATATAGTGAGAACCTATCTCAAAAGAAGTGATACATAGGATAATATTCAAATAACATAATGAGAAAGGAAACCAAAAGACCCCTTGTACTTCTCATACTATACCTCACTTCTCAGAGGTACTCACTGTGAACTGTTTTGGATATATCTTGCTGGTTCTTTTTCTGTGCATATCCTTTTTTGTCCTTTACAGTAATAAAGTAAAAAACAATCATGTTATTTTATAATTTTTTTTACTTTAAAATGTTGTCTATAAATGTTCATATCTGTGCACATCTACCTTTAAAAAATCACTGCATGCAATACCAGTGTATGAGTGTGTCCAAGTTTATTTAATCCTTTTTTGAGAGATATTTCAGTTTTTCTCCATGTTTAATTTTGTAAATGATGCTTATCTTTTTACACACAGAGATATTTCTGTGGGATACGATTAAAAGGTCTGTATTCTTAAAGCTTATAGATAATTGTTAAAATTGTGTTTGATATCAAGCTTGGTTGCTCATGCCTGTAATCCCAGCTCTTGAGAGGTAGATGCTAAGCTGGTGAATTCCAGGCTAGCCAGGATTACATAGTGAGATCTTGTGTCAAAAAAAAATGGAGCTGGGCAGTGGTGGTGCACACCTTTAATCCCAGCACTCGGGAGGCAGAAGCAGGTGGATCCCTGTGAGTTCAAGGCCACCCTGGTCTGTAGAGTGAGTTCCAGGACAGTCAGGGCTACACAGAGAAACCCTGTCTCAAAAAACCAAAACAAACAAACAAACAAACAAAAACTCTGCATTCCACCATTTTTAATATTAATGCTTTGTTAAGCTTTATTTATACCATTACAAAGTTTCTGAGTTTGTCTTTATGACACCAAAGTTATTAAAATATTTTCTGCATAATTTTTATTCAGACACATTCAAGAGGTGGTCAATCTTCAAACACAGCAAAATAAAGAGCTGCAGGAGCTCTATGAACGCCTTCGAGCAACTAAAGACAGCAAAGTGAAATCTTCAGAGATTCCTTTACCACCTACATCACCACGTCGGCCAAGATCTTTCAAAAGTAAACTCCGAGGCCGCCCTCAATCTTTGACACACTCGGACAATGTCATTGTTGTAAAAGGTAAACCAATCATAAACATAGTCATTTTAATTGTTGTGAAAGGTAAACCAATCATAAACATAATCATTTTAAAAAACTTATCAGATCTGGGCAGAGTGTAGCATACCTGTAGTTGAAGCACTTCAGGAGACTGAAGCAAGAAGATGGTGACTTCAAATCTAGTCTGTGCTAAACAGTGAGAACCTGTCTCAAGAAAAATAAAATCTGACCAAAGAATAGCAAAATTAGAAAAACAGTGGTAGTACAAGTTGCTTTTTATTAGGCTGAAATAATTTAATGATGTACACATTGATTTAAAATACTCCTATCTTTTAAATGTTCTTTAGTGAAATAATGATGAGTATCATTGACAGATTTTGAGAATAACTAAATTTATTTGTTTTATGTTTTCATTTGGAAAACAAACAGGTGGAATTACAGTATCTTCCCCTAAATAGTTTCTAAAATGCTCTAGTCAGTGAGAATTACTAGTCTTATATTTAGAGTTGGTTTAAAAGTTTGTTGATTGCACAGGCAAACTTTGAAATACTTCCATGTTGATCTTTATATATTACTTTTTAAAGAGTTTATTTTTTTGTGTGTGTTTGTGTGTTTGTGTGTGTGTGTAGGCTGGAAAAGGGCATGGAATCTCCTGGAGTTGGAATTACAGGCAGTTGTGAGGCACCTGACATGGGCACTGGGAACTGAACTCTGGTCTTCTGTAACATCAGCAAGTGCTCTCAACCACTGAGCCATCTCTCCAGCACGTTTATATTATTATTTTTAAGAATATTAGAAAATGTATTTCTTTTTTAAAAAATTTATTTATTTATATTTTATGTATATGTATATTTATGTATATGAATGTTTACCTGCATGTACATATATGCACCACATGGTGTGCCTGCCTGGTGCCCATGGAGGTCAGAAGACAATGCCAAATCTTCTGGAACTGGAATTAAGGATAGTTGTCAACCACCATGTGGGTGCTAGGAAGCAAACCTGGGCCCTCTGAAACAGCAACAAGTGTTCTTAACTGCTTGGCCATCTCTCTAGCCCCTGAAGTGTTATTTCTTTAACTTTGGGAAATGAGTCCATATCTTCTTAACTAATAAAGATGTTACTCCTCAGGTTAGGCTTCCTTGGTTCCAGGTACATAATGAAACTCAACATACCACATAACTTGCACATCTAATTTTATTGCTGTACTATTCAGAATAGTGAAGAAACAGAACTAGCCTAGATGTCCATCAGCAGATAAATGGATAAAGAAGAGGTGGAGCACCATTCAGTGAAATTTTATTCAGCTGTAAAGAAAAATGAAATGATGGAAAACGAGTCATGTGTGAGGTATATACCTATAGCCCCAGCACAGGGAGATTGAGGCAGGAAGTTGGTTGAGTTTGAGGCCAGCCTATGTTGAGTTATAGGATGATTCTGGTAAAAATAGAATTGAAGGGTAGACTAGGATTGAAGACAGCTTTGGAGATTTAGTATCAGAAGTCACAAGACCTTCATCTAATATTATTGCATTTATAGCTAGACTTCATTTTGTTCCCAAATGCCTTGCTTGTTTACATACTTGGTTTTGTTTGTTTGTTTGTTTGTTTAGAGATAAATTCTTCCTATGGTCTCCAGCCATTGGCTGGACTCAAATTATCCCTTTACCTCAGCCTCTGAAGTTGCTGGGAGTATAGGAGAGGCACTCTTTGATATTCTTTTTCTTATTCTGTGGTATACTGAAGATTGAAGCACAGGAGCCTTGCACATTCTAGGCAAACGCAATGAGCTAAACCCCTAGCTTACCCAAGTGGCCTTTTTTATTTATGTTTTTTGCTGTGCTCAAACATGGCTTTCATATGATTTTGGCTTATTATTTCAGTTATTTAAAGTGGATTATAGTAACTTCCATCTGTTATTGAACTATAAATTTTGTTTCATGTATTTTGGAACTCTGCTACATGTGTTTGTGTTTGTTACATCTTTTGGTATTATATATTTCTGATATGAATATAGGCCATCATCTTTTGTTAGTTTACTACTTATATGTTGTACACTTCCATTCTTTTAATGTATTTTTTATTTTTCAATTAATTCATTTCTTTTGTGTGTCTCTGTATATGTGCATGTGTGTGTCTGCATATGTACCGCAGCATGCATTTAGATGTCAGAAGACAAGTAGTAGGAGTTGGTTCTAGAAATCAAATTCAAGTTGTCAGGCTTGGCAACAAGTGCCTTCACCCACCAAGCCATCTTCCCAGCCCTTTTATACTTTTAATCTGAACAGTATTTTTTATCGACATCATTATACAGTTGGATCATGTATTCCATCTACTCTGTCAGCCTTTGACTTTTTCTTGGGTTATTTAAACCATTTCTATATAATTTAATTATAAACAAAGAAGCATTTCTACTTACCATTTCGCTATTTGTTTTCATATCTAATGACCTTTTGTCATTCTTTGATTCCTGCCTGCCTTCCTTTGTATTAAACATGTATTCTTAAAAGATTCATTTGTAGCTCTTGTTTTCTTAGGGAGGCTGAAGCTAGCAAGCCCCCTGATGCTGCTGTCTTGTCTGTCCCATCTGGAATTATAGATGTTTGGATGACTGGCTTGTTAATGTGGATGCTGGGGTATGAACTCCAGACTTCATGATTGTGCAGTAAATGCTGAGCCATCTTTCTAGGCCCTAAATAGATATTTTTCAGAATGTTTAAATCCTCTTGTTGTTTCCTTTAATGTATTTTTTAGTTATTTTCCTATAGTAGCCATGGGGATTACAATTAGCTTCTTAGTTCAAGGCAATATAGTTCAGAATAACACTATCTTAATTTCAATGGTATGTACATTTTCTTCCTTTCTTTGTACTATTATTGTACACATTACATTTTCACATATGATAAGCAAATCAACAATTTTATAATTACTTTTTGTAGTCATCTCTGTAATCAGATGAGAGAATAAGATAGTTATAAACACAAAGTACACTTATACTGAATATTGTATTTACTAATACAGTTCTTCACATATACTTTCACTGCATTGCCGAAATTTTCAACATAAAGGACTTCATCTATTATTTTTTTACAAGACATCTGTTAGCAATTCATTTTAAAACTTTTTTCTAAGAAATTTTTTTTCCATATTTTCAATTTATAGGATTTGTTTTAGAAAGCAGGTTATAGAAAAATGCCTTGGATTCAAAGGCTTTTAAAAAGACCAATTATAATTAAACTTATAATTGCTTTTCTCTTGCCTGTCAAGAGACAAAACATAACATAAAATACATGTTCGTGTTTTGCTTGGGCAATCAAAAGGAAATTTTTTAGATTTCTAATTTATGTGCATCACTGCTTTGACAGCCTCCAGCTCTTAGAAACAGCTGTAACCCTTTATATTTTGTCTTTTGGCCCAGAGTTAAATGTCCTTAATTATTTACAACAGATAGCACACTATTATAACCAGAATTCTAAATTAATTAGCTATTTAAAGTTCATCTGTAATAAAAATAGATAAATCCTTTTCTGCCATAAAATTGATAAAAAAAACTAATGAAATTTATGAAATTGAAATAAAAAGAAAAATATTTTACCCTATAAATGTCTGTCAATAAATTAATAAATAATATTATGATGTAAGGATCCCCAAAACATAAAAAAGATCATTTTTGTAAAAGAGATCCCATCATCTTGACTAAAATTTTCAAGGACTTTGGGAAATAATGTAAAACAATAGATTTCACTCTTAAGAAGAGCAGAAATCAAAATCATGATATACACTTAGATCATCCAAGACCAGCCCTATCAACAATCAGTCAAGGAAGAGGGCCTCAATGGGCCCTTTACCTCTGAATTATTGGCTATTGATATAATTTCTGAGAGAGGGTGAATCACCAGCCTTTAGTTGTATACCCTCTGCTGTGTACCAAGAGATAGCCAAACCTCTGTTCACACAGATATTCTCCGTTAATCTTGCTGAGTCACAAAACAGATATGAATGTGAGGTATTTGTAAAATTGTTTGAAATTTTAAATTAAAAATATATTATATTATATATATTATATTCAAGAAAGTCCTTACTCTACAAATGATTGGTTAAATGAAAATTTAGATTATGAGGTATTCAATCATCAACAATAACTAGTTATCAAGGGCTAGAGAAATGGCTCAGGAGTTAAGTGAACTTACTGTTCTTACAAGGGCCCAAGTTCACTTCCCACCACCATGTTAGGTGGCTTATGACTGCCTGTAACTCCAGCTCTAGTTTTATTTATAAAAATAAACCTTAAAAATAACTAGTGTAATTGGAAATTTTTCTGTCCTGCCTGGTCCTGCTAGGCCCCTTGTTCCTGCAGCTTGGCAGTCCCACAGTCCACTTATATAATAATCACTCAGAAGTTTATATTAATTATAATTAGCCATTAGCTCAGGCTTATTACTGACTAGGTCTTACATTTAAACTTAACCCATTTCTATGAATCTATACTTGCCACATGGCTTGTGGCCTTTCAGTACCTTTACATCTTGCTTCTTTTGGTGGTGGCTAGCAGCATCTGCTCAGCTCTGCTTTCTTCTCTCTCTCTAGTTAGAATGTCCCGCCTAACCTTATTCTGCTTCACC